>DWCF01005578.1:0-13944 GCA_018230265.1 Delias oraia
CGGATAACCTCATTTCTGATTTTATCTCGCAGCGAGACTCCGAGCATTGCCCTCTCCATAGCTCGTTGAGTGACTCTAAGCTCATTAGACCCATCGTAAGCGACCACGTTTCAGATCCATCCGGGTTTTAATTATTTTTAAATTCAAATAAAATTCATTGAAATAATCCTTATACAATTTTAAGAAATAGTATTTTTTGGCAAATGTTAATAACATTATTCCTTTATTTTTAAACTTTACACTATGATATGTTTTGCGATTACTTACTAATACTAAGATTCATTGGGTCTTTTAATGCATCCTAATGCAATATTAATTTATTATATTGTCCATTAAGATACCATTGATTCAAATCATATTACGGAAGCGATTTAATTGAAATAAATCTTGTTATTTCTTATCTGTATAATATTATCGTACATATATAAATCTCTATTGCATTGTACTACAAGATTCAATAAAAAAAACTAGCATTTTGACGTTACTAGTATATTTATAAAACAATAAATCCTTTATTCAAGCAATCCAATTAAACATTTCAAGATTAGGAGCAAATTATAAGACACATATAAATAAGGTTTTTGGATTAGCAATATATTTAATGATCAATTTGTTATACTAAAATAATTAATGGGCTGCTTTTTTTGGAAGGCTTTTTTCTGCCGGCCATACAGCCATCACAGCTTCACACGGTCTTTTAGGGCGAGTCTTAGGCTCGCCGTGAATTTGATTTTTAGCCGCGACTAGCGCAAGGGCGTCTCCTGTGAGACACGAAACTTGGGCCGCCGCGGAGTTATGGGCCGTCTGAGCAGCTGGTCATAAGCTCACCGGGGTGAGTTTCGCGACGTAGCTAGGTCTACGCCTCCGTATGCGGTAGAGGCGGTTGATATCGCGATATTGGGCTGCGTTCGTGATCAGTATGTATGCTTAAAATAAATGCCACTCATTTATTTTTTTCTTTGAATAAACGTATATTTTATTTTATATTAACAGTACAAATCACATTGAAAATAAAAAGTAACAGAGACAGTAACTCCAAAACAAAACTATTCATAGTATGTTAGTTAAAATACTATTCATAGTAGTTATATGTAGATTGTTAGGAGTGATTTTATAATAGAATTAAAATTTTAGTGCGATACTTAAACAATTTTTTTACTATACTTGTAGTAAGTCAGTTTTGTGTACCAAATCTCCAAATTCAATTGTAATGATATTAAAACCAACAAATTGTGTCACCATGAGATTAATATTCATAAACCGATATATTTTTCGTTTAAATATTTCATAGTTAAGAATCAAACATGATAATCAAACTATATACACCTACGCGAATTTTAAATTTACTCTTTCGTAAATAAGACGTAGAACATTTTGCTATGACTAGTTTGACAGGCCGAAGCAATCTGAATTCGCTCATACCAGAATCTATTTCATAATACTTGACAAGCAAAAGATATTTATATTTATACTAAACAGCACAATGCTCTCATTACAGAATGTTAAGTGCATCAGAAATCTCAAGTACTGAAACAGTGTATCATTATTACATAAACAGTTACTAATTTGCTCTTATGATATCGTGGGAATGGATTAATTATTTTTATATTATTTATTACTTTACTAATTCATTACGATTAAAACAAAATATACTGAATCGTTTTTTATTGAATTGTAAAATTATAACCGTTGGATTTACCTTTTTTAAGCTCTAACAAAATAAATAGTGTCTTTTTTGTTTGTTGTATTATAATTCTTGATAGCTTCATTATTTTTACGTTTTGAAAATTGATCTAGATAGATCTAAGTTGTTGTGAAATGTTTTTTAATTTTAATTTAGTTAATTAATGTAAAAACAAAGTTAAAGTTTTATAAACTTAAAGGATTATATCGTCTCCTCAATTTAATTAAAAAACAAATATAGGCTAATATCTAAATAATAGGTTATATTTTAATGATACGGGTGATTTATTTTACGGGTGATTATAGAAATTACAACATTTATTTAGAAATACATCTCAATTAATTAATTTTACAATAGATCAAATTTATTAAAAAATGGATAAACAATTTGAAGATATTTGAACGTAGATTTCTTTATTAGAACAAAGTCAAGATTTCTTTATCTTTAAGCTATAACTTTTCGTCTTTTATATTCGATACGAAATGATTGAAAAGGAGTATAAAATTTGATTCATTATCTTTTTTAATGCCGCAGATTCAAAGCAATTTGCAACGCAATAATAATATCAGTAATCGCTAAACCATCTCCCGACTTTACGATGATGACTACTCCAGAAGCTGCTCTGTGCTGTAGGATTTTTTATACTGTTGTTATACTATTATATTAAGCTAAGGCAGTATAAAAATAAATCAAGATACTAAGGAAATAATATTAAATTCTATTAGAAAATACATGATGTTAAGGAACAATACAGATCGACACGTTAAAGCTATACCAGAAAATTCTTGCTTTTGTATCAAATATGAAGGTTTTTATTATTCTTAATTTTAATATAGTATTACTATTGCTAATTGTATACCTTCGTAAACATAGCTTAATTGTTATTGACAAGAATCGAATTTTAAGTTGGGTTATTTAAAGTGTGTTCATACACTGTATAATTTGAGTCACTTTATATCAATTAAGAAGACGCCAACAGTTAGGCCTGTCATTGATTATTATTATCTAACATTCGTAACCATTGTTTAACGAACCTAATATAAATTCCATTGAATAGGAATATGTATATTTCTTTAATTGTAATTAAAGTTGATAAAAAAATCCGGAGTCAGACATGGTTTTCTCAGACAGAAAGCGTAGACATATTACATGATCACATTTGATAATAATTATTGTAAATTTACATACAAGACACAGTTTATAAACTGTAACTTATATTGTGCTAATAAATGTTGACATGACGAACAATAAAATTTTCATTACGAAAAACATGAATACATGATACCGATTGGAATGGTATGTTTGAAAAATGTTATTGAAATATTTTTCTCACTCAAGTGTAGGAGGTTAAGGGTTACCTTTGTAAGGATCATATAACGTTTACGAAGATTCAAGACACTACAATCCTCTTTGATACTTGATATCTTAAGATGAACTCTAAGGCACTAAAATATAATATGTTAGTAGCTTCTATATATATTTGTACAGGCTCTGTATATTGTTTATTACATCTTATTATGCTTGGAAAGAAAACTATCACATTTTTAAATTTTAAGAGAGACTGACAATTTATAAAAGTTTTAAGTTTGATCTTTTTATTACGCGGCTAGAATTTAGTTCAGATCGTATGCGTAGGAGTATGTAAGAGTCACTAATTTAAAAATGTTCATTGCAATTTTGAGATTGTTATAGTATAGAAGACAATTTATAAATAATATTTTTATAAATTTTATCAACACCGTCAGAGTGAAAAGTTATTTATTCAAAATTTGTTCTTAAGCTTTCTATTGCAGTTTTTTTATAGTATAGACATATATAGTATTCAGTAACGCGCGGGTGGCTCTGCAAGGGCTAGGGATTTCCATGGGCGGAGACCGCTTACCGTAGGTGACCCTCTTGCTCGTTGGCCACCGATTCTATAAAAAAAAATCAGAGCAGGTAGATGCCCTATTTGGTTAGAGAACACCCCTGCCCATGTATAACTGCGTTTTGGTGGTGTAACAAACTCATTCTCCCAGAATGTAGCGACAGCTAAACCGAATAATGCCTGACTCAGTTAAGTTGATACTCGTAAGATGAATCAAAATTGTTTATCATGAAAATAGTGTGACCGAAATAATTTTGTTTATTTTATAAACGTTTCCAGTTATTGTCGATTCTTGATAGTTGTATATCAGAAGTTGCATACAATGTAAATTTTCATTTATACTTTAGTTATCCTTTTAAATAAATAAATGTAATCTTTTTTTAGTCACGGTAAATATCAGTTTGTGTCTGTCAATAGAAGGCAACGTATAGTTACACTCGGCTTTATAGCTTTGCGTGGTTTTGTTATTTGATGTTGTGATTCATAGATTTCCATCATTGCATGTTGTTAATAGACTAATACAGAGTTGAATATAAGGCTTTTAGCAAATGTTGACTGGGGACTGAAAAAAATTTCTACGAAGGCGCTTTCAGAAATCTTCTACGAAAATCTTTTGTTATGTCTACTTAATAATTTTAAATAGGTGTTACAATAACATTCTGTTAAGGAACACTCTGTTAACACTCTATGTTCCACGTTTGTCATAAAAATATCCAATAAGAGAGTTTTAGAGATATACATAATTACGTTACTTAAGAACGCGCGGCAAAGCAAGGAAAACGAACACAACAAAAAATTTTTTTTCAAAAAAATATGTATTTATTTATTTGATAGTATTATAAATAAATAAAAATATTTTTAAATTAATTCACAAGCGATAAGGCGGATGAGATAACCTAATAGATAACCTTCGTTTGGGTTTTTATAGTCAATCAAAAACCATCCTTACGTAAGAGTACTGATTTATATAAGAATAGTTCATGATTGGATAAAATTTATTTAGCCCTGATCGGTTTTACATTAATTTCAAATAAGGCTATTATAATAGGATTTAGATTTTACATTGCTTTAGCACTCGAGAAAAACAAATTATATACGTAGATATGTAAATATGTGACGAAATTTATCTTTAATTAAGACAATGACTTTTTTATGGAAAATGTGGCAAACGATTACGAGGCGCATCTAAGATAAGCTGTCCTCCGCCCAAGGAGACATACTCCTAGCGTGCAGATCCGCGGGTGTGTTGCCGGCGTTTAAGAGAAAGGTTCGCTCTATTTTGAAGGTCCCCAAACCACTTGGTGTTGGACTATAGGATAGAATATAAATTGTAGGAGATATTAGATTTACTTACTTTATTATAAGATGATAAGTAAAATTTCATGTATATAAAGCCCTAAAGCTGCATCGTTCGTGCATTGTCAGTTTTCGGATGGCAGCGGAGTTTGAGCGACAACAATCAGTTAATTCAATTTCAATTCAAATTTTTGTTTCGATTTAGATGCATTTTATCAAACGAGCTATTTTTGATTCGATATGCACTTTGAAAACTATAAAATAAACAACGTTAAAAAAAACGGAATACGATTTCGTGTAAACATTACTATATCACGTATAAGGGCAGCAGGAACTTAATTATTTATAAGGACACATTCTAATATTTATGATATGTTAATAGAACTCCTTGTAAGTCCTTCGTCAGACCAGTCAGACGAACAATGCGAATCACGCATCAGTTTGTTTGTCTCCATGTCAACAATTATGCAATGTCAACAAAATCATTTTGTTATGTATTTTCTAATTTGATATGACACGGTATTATGTATCACGGTATTCTGTACAATGACACGGTATTGTGTATCCGATGTGTTGTGATGTTAACCATTTAATATACAAATGTCTGTTTCCTCGAACGATAACGTAAGCATCTCCATGGCTGAGATGTACGTACGCCATAATTCCTGCATGTACACTGGGAGTTTTGCGTATGACGACTGTGAAATAAATAATTCATAGTTGCAATAATCATACTATACAAATTATATCTTCTTATAATAATCTAGGAAACCAAATAAGTAATATTTCAACTCAAGAAGGTACACTAGAGTTCAAAAATGACTTATTTTGCGAGCGTTCCAAATACATTTTCATAATAGAATGTTTGTGAAGACGGTTGCGTGCTGTTCACTTTTCGATACATGTCCCATATCAAATCAGTGGGGAAAACATAAAATTGCCGATATTAACTAGATTAAGTACCTAAGCTTTTTTAATACTTTGAAAATTATCAATGTAAAAGCCTTTCCATTCCAAAAGACGAGTTATTTTTGATTTATGAGAGTTAATTGGTATTGTGATATTAATACGAATATTATCAATAAATATGACCTTATTTGATACCTTGATAACCTGAACCGAATTTAAATATAATAATAACAACATGCAATATAAGTAATGCTAAAAATTTAAAGTAAGCCTTATTTAAAGCGTCTTAAAGATTTTTTTTAAATTGTGTATTGGGTAACGGAATAAGCGGGTCTATTTTAAAGATAAGAGATCACTGCCGTCCAAGAACAACCGCACCACATTCCGCGCATTGGTTGTGTTGTCGGCTTTTTGCACCGCTTAAGCGACACTTTTAAGGGCCTCCGATATCCATACTCACTCTGGAAACATAATACAAATACGGTTTCATGCTGAGTATTATGTGAGCTCATAGCATTAATACGAACGAGCCGGCCCAATTAGTGCGTCAGCATATGCTTCAGCATGGCTCTCCCACTCTCCTCTGGTTTTTATTTCGTTTATTCAATATAATTAATTAACATTCCAAAACAGAGTTAATCTTAGGTTAAATGTATGTACAACAGTAAATTACGGGGCTGAGTAAATCAGCGACAAGTGAATGTTTAGTGCACTAGTTCACTATAAAAGTGTCCACACATAAATCAGGTGCAAGTGACGTGAGCAGATAGTGTCACGATCGGAATGACGCGCCGGAAGAATTGTCGTGCATCCGACGCGACACTTGAAACGACTCTTAGTTGCTGCTCAATTGTATGTAAGGCTAGATAGTTATGCGTTATACGATTTTTTTTGTGACAATGAAAACTATATAGAAAATATTTCACCAAATGATCTAACTAACATTAACTGTATAATTTTCGAAAAATATTAAAATATAAAGGTATAGCTGGAGAAATAGTACATCTATAATATACTTTAGCGCACAAAAGTATGAGACCACGCACTACATATAGGTAGATTAGTTAGATAATAATCAATGATTTCTGAGACGCTTCTCATTGTGTGGTAATAAGTCTGAATTGCGTAAGACCGATGACATCAGCTGCCTTCATTTGCTATATTACAAAATCGTATGGCCAAATATCTATTCTCGAACATTTTCAAGCCCATTAAATATTTTGTGAGGCCATCAATATAATATGGGCGACTATATAGCAGATGGTTTCTTTAAATAACAGAACTAAAGTATTAAGTTAGGTTAGTAATATAAGTTCTAGGTATAACAAGAATTTAATTCATAAACATGATTTTATAAAATGAACTAAATTTATCTGAGCTTTGTTTACCATACCTACTTATTTGGTTATGCAACGTAAAGAACACCGAAAAAAAACAAAAATAAAAAGCTAACAGTAAAATAAAGCTTTATCCCTTTGATCGTGTTTTAAATGTCACAATAAAAAATTTAAAAAATAAATATTATTTTTTTTACTAGTATATAGTATAGCGGACAACGGAGCAGGTGGGTCTACTGTATGATAAGAGAACACCGCCGCCCATGGATAACAGGCCGTGAGTTACCGGCTTTTTACACCGCTTAAACAGCATTTTTTAAGGACCTCCGATATCCTTACAAGTACCGTTTCAAATACAACTACCATTTCACGCTGAGTATTCTGTGAACCCGTATCGCTTCGGAAGTGCTGGCCCAATTTATGCGTCTGCTTATGCTTCAGTATGGCTCTCCCACGGGTACAACAGTATTAAGATACTCGAACGGCCACTGTCAAGCCCTTCCAGAGACTAAATAAATTACAATTGTCTGGACCGGGATTAGAACCCGATACCTCACGCTTCATGGTAAACTTTTAAAATCATTTAGTTACGAAGCTCTCAAAACTTATACTTTCGAAAAAATATTTTTGGGTACATTTATGATAAAAAAAATTTATGATCCATTCCGGTTTAAATTCCCTTGACTTTCATTTGCTTATACTAGGTATCCTTACACGTGATTGATAAAAACAAAATTCAATGGTTGTCAGCTTTCGAAGTATAGGGGAAGCATAGTTGTGAACCTAATTTTATCTAAAGGTTGAAATAGTGTCAAGTTCCTTTAAAAAAACGTATCGCATGCATGAATACCATTCCACACATTTTATGACACAGTTCCGACTGTATATCGCTTTTTGTTTAAACCGTATGTCACATGGTGATCATATCCTGCCACAAGTTTTACATATTCATGTATGTAATTTTAGTGATTGTTTTTGTCAGAACTTTGCACTCTGTGTCCTGCGATTCTAACGAACGTATAATTAAGTCGGGTTGCGATAACAGAACGTTTGTTTAGACGACTTTTTGCTGACTCGATACTATGACATAGCTCATAATACGTGTATGTTTTATTGGTAAGCATTTCGTTATCTAGTTCTTGTAATAGCATCTCCATATCTGCTTGTCACGCATATTTTGATTTATGTGCCAATACGTTTGATAACGGTTACCGGTTTGATTCTTGGTGCAAACAATTGGATCCGTTAAACGTAGCATAGAACTTTTTAAAAATATATGTTATTCGTTTAAATATCATATAAAATATCGCTACTAAAATTATATCAGGGCGTAAATATAATAAACACATTTAACAACTACATTTATTCTTAATTATCAAGTTTAACCTAATATTTAAATATATTATAGTCTATTTTGAGAGCATCAGAGCTTAATGATTTTAAAAGTGTACCATGAAGTGAGAGTTATCGAGTTCGAATCCCGGTCCGGACATTTATAAATTTTAATTGAATTTATAATTTATTCTGTCTCTGGAAGGGCTTGCAGTGGCCGGGCGAGTGTCTCAATATTGTCGCACCCGTGGGAAAGCCAGGATGAAATATATGCTGACGCACTAATTCAGCCATTTCGTCTGAAGTGATACCACGGACTCACAGAATACTCAGCGTGGAATAGTACTTGTACTGTGTTTTGCAGAGTCAGTGAGGATATCGGAGCCCCTTAAAAAGTGCCGCTTAATTGGCGTAAAATGCCGGCAACACAAGCTATACGCGGATTATGGTGCGGTTGTGTATGGGCGGCGGGGTTTCCGTACCATATAGGAGACCCACAATTTAAAAAAAAGTCAGGGTTGTTTTTGGTGTATGTACGTAATATAATTATAAATATAATATTCAGCACGGACTACTTCGCTGCATGCATAAAAAAGGCTAACTATCTGGCCTGATATATTTAAATATTTCTTTATAGTCAGAGGAAATGAGTATGAAAAATGCTATCAAAATGCACGCCAGTAAACAATGTCACTCGCTAATAATCTTTTAAATTGGAGCAATCTTTGTTTGGATTGCTAAGGAATGCATACGCTATCTTATAATATGACGTCATGCGTCTGTGATTAATAATAACTTTTAGACAGTACACTTGGCCGCCATCTTTATATATAAATATTTTACTAGTTGTAGCAAACATATATACGATAATTAATAGATATGTATCAATGTTCAAAGTGTAGGTTCAATGTTTGATATCTGTAAAAGTTGTGTTTAGGTTTGCTATGTTTGTCCATACAACCATATTTAACATTAACTGAAACCTAATTCACATTTAAAGAACGATATATAAAGTGCTGGACGTTATCTGTAGTTTTCATAGAGCAACTTAAGCCTGAGCCTACCCTTGGGAGAGCCATGCTGAAGCATATGCGGACGCACAAAGTGATATCACGGACTCACAGAATACTCAGCGTGAAACAGTATTTGTGCTGTATTTCGTTGAATGAGTGAGAATAACGGATGCCCATAAAAATGTTCTTTAATTGGCGTAAAAAGCCGGCAACGCAACCAATGCGCGGACTGTGTCGCTGTTGTCCATGGGAGGCGGTATTCTCTTACCACATAAGACATAACATAAGACCTGCTCTGCTTCGGCCGACCTAGGTGAGCCTTCTGCCAGTTTGCCAAATTTTCCATGAAAAAAAAAACAATTAAAGTATTTGAAAATCGGTGTTATTATTAAATTTATTATTATGTATTTTTTATTATCTTTTTATATTTCAATCGCAATAGGTCATGTCCTATACTTGAAATTGTTTTATGTTTCCATTAAATTATAAATAAATAGGTTATTCGTTGACACAGTTATTCAGACGCATAGTTTCTTAGAAATAATTACGAGTACCATAGTTAGTGTAATAAAAATACCCATGTTCCATTATCTCTGCTTTATGTGACTAACATGTAAATAATACATAACTGATCGTTTCACAACAATGAAATCAAAGAAATATATTTTAATATTTATTTATATATTATTTATTTTTTTATTTTATTCTTTTTTATTTACCTATCAATTTATCGTCTATATAGTATATATGTAACAGCAATGGGGTGGCTGGCCAAACAAAAACTACCGTGCTGTATCAAAATTCAATTCCCTTTTATTCATATCGATGCTGCATATAGGTTTATATTATATCATATTATTGGGAGTTATTAGGTCTAAACAAGAGTTCCACTTAACTACCGAAAAGGCGTTGAGTAAGGCACTTTGACCGCAAATCAATAAGAAAACGTCATTTATAATTACGCTTAGTTTAGTAAATGTAAAACGATGCATGTCACGTATATTTAACCTTAATAACCTATCCCAACTGGGTCTATAAAATATGTCTTAAATACATTACCTGTAGGTCTCACTATTTGAAGATGCAGTTACGACATTTGGACATGCACTAGTCAACTTAGAGGCGATGAAATCCGATTAATGTTACTCAAAGAGATCCTTGAGGTTGTCTTACTCAGATAGGCTACACTTTTTGTTACTTAGCCCCATATATTTTACGGAATGTCGTGAAAACAGAGACATTTATATTTGTTGTGTTACATTAACTTGAAAGGTAGTTTAAAATTACTAATTAATGTTAGCAATTATAAATCTTATTATTTTTTTATAATGTAATTAATTTTCTATATAATATAAATCTTATTAAAATGTCACTTTTTATAATTTTAATATCTACTTTATTTTCTGTTCTTCTTATTTTAGGTAAAAAAATTTCATTAACTACTTATTTTGTCACAAATGTCATGGAATTATGAAAAAATAACAAAGAAAATAGAATACAATAAAAGTTTTAACACTCGGAAGCGAATATAAAGGTTGAAACCTCATATATATAGGACTTGCTACTTTTCCAAGTCCGTTGCTAATCCGTTTAAACGTGCTAAGCTGTTAGCGGAAGGAGACTCTAAAAATATCATACTAACCTATGTTCAGTGTAAAAATATGAACCGATATTCATCATACTTATTATTACGTCCAGTTTACTTAAGATTAAGTTACTTAAAGTAACATTCCTACAATTTAAGTAGTTTTAGATCATTTAAGCTTTAAAATAGGTGATCTAAGGCTAAGATACTAATGAGCAATGCCATCGTTCTTAGTCCTAAAATGTGTTCCCCTTCTTCCCTTCCCTTCCTGTGCTCTCATTAACCTTTGTACAAAGACCGTTTATAGCGAGCAACCTGACTTTTAGAATGACTTTCATAGTAAAAGACGTATAGAAAGTACATTTAACACGCAGTTAGACTTTAAAACAAAAAGACATATGAGCTGATAAATTATTTATTGTGCAAACATTAATTAATAAGCTCTAATCCGGCAAGATGGAAGTTCGAGTTCCACAAGCTGTACTACGCTAAATAGTACAGTATCCGCATGACCCATATTGCTGGACTTTGAAATTTCAAAGTGCGATGTCTGTCACACGTTTTCGATGACAAAGTTTTCTATAACACTTTGCAAGGTGAGGTACAGCGGTCGCACTTTCAACTTTCAAACGACACTTTCCTGTGTTACTTCAAATTGTACCCTTCCACAAGTGCGCTCTGTAATGAAACTGGACTCAGTAAAATACTCATTAACCGTATGTATTGTCTTTGTTCGTAAGAAAAGCAGAAAATGTGAATATAATAGGACTTTGATAAATTTTATGGATTTTGATAAATTATTATTTCTAACTAATCGTAATTTTCCATTAGATAATATTTGCAAGTTCAAATTACGAACGTATTCTAACTGTATCAGTCCAGTTTGTTCCTAAATGTTTCAGCTCAGTTGAACAACAATAGGTGATTTATATCATAATAGATACAATCACATGATTGTCTATGCTAATTTGATTTTTGGCTTCCCCATCAAGTTAATATCAGAATGTGTAACTAGCAGAAAGCCTTAGCGCCTGCCTGTCATGAGTGCATATAGAGTCATAGCTGGGCTTTTTATGCGCCCAACGTCATATCATGTACTCTTGTACTTGTACAAGCTATTAACTCGTTAAGTTCGTTCCGAGCAATGTAGCTATCAGTCAGATTCGAGCCCACTCTCGCAAGTGCGCCCACAGCTAGTCGAATACGGCACGGGCCGCCGGTTGGACGTTGCCTTTACAGTGCGGTAGTCCACATTTATCCGTAAGTTTTGTGACAGTATCCCAAACTTAAGCCGACTTTTCTCGATTCCTTCTCGCCTACTCACAGATGTGCACCAATTTAAAGAATCCCAAGCCAAAACTTATTCTTACATTTTTCCACTTGCATTGGACTTTTTAAATTTAAAATTGGCAATCGGCTGTTAGGAAGTTGAATTGTGAAAAATTGTTTGGAAAAGGAGAATTAATTTATCTTTATTACGTCAATTTACTGTTCATATATTTTCTGTTACACTTCTTATCAACTTTAATTGATACTTTTACATAATATACGTATGCTCTGTTATACTAAAAATATTCAAATAGTATATAATTAATTATGGTAATATTCTTTAATTTTAATATTTTACGGGAATTTAAAAAAACATAATAGGATTAAAACGATTGCTCGCGGATGTATCGTTACGTTAATAAGAGAGTTTTTTGAAGGCTTCGCACGTAATCTCGTTATCAATGCAAACAGAAGTCTATGTAATTGATAGCATCATTACACAGAACACAGTTTAAAAGGTTTGTAAATTTTTAGACAGCAATATAACAAGAAGAATAAATAATAAGTATTCATGTTCTAAATAAATGTTCGAATGGAATGCTAAAATTTTCAAATTTCAGTTAAATAATATTGGTTTAAACCCAATGTCTACTTGTCTACAACTTGTATTCCGAAAATAATTTTACTGAACAAACGACTGTACCTCTAAATTATATTACAGAGTTTACTGCCATAGTATATTTAAACGAATCAAACTTCAAAAATTCAATCAAATTAAATATTATTTTATTAACCGTACTGTGAGATTTAATAATTATAATAAAATATACGAACCTTTTTCCAATCTCTGAAATTTTTATACAAAAGTAATTTGTCCGCATTTATATTATAACTATTAATATGTATACACTTTTTATATCGATGTATTCGATTCGAAACAGAACATTACGATACGATACAAATTCATTTTATTATAATGATTAATAATTTAGAGGAAGAGACAACTAAAATGTTTCCTTATTTAAAAAAAGAGCTTAAAGCTGTGCCATAGTAGCATTTATAAAGTTAATATCTATAATAATAATATTTCATTATTTATTTTAATAAAAATTATATGAATATATTAATTATATATATAGAATATGTCTTTAAATAGCAAAAATTTGAATACTCAGCCTGAAACGGTATTTGTACTGTGTTTCGCAGATTGAGTTAGGATATCAGAGGACCTTAATAGTGCCACTTAAGTGGCGTAAAATGCCGGCAACACAACGAATGCGCGGTTTGTGGCCTGGTTACAATGGGCGGCGCTGGTCACTTACCATACAGGCGACCCAGCTGTTTAAATATCATATCATAATTACATTTCTATGAAAATATAATCTAATAACATTTTTATAACAATTGGAAGAATTCTTTAAAGGCTTTATTTTTTTCTAACTGCCAAATTATAATTTATTATATATCTCTTATTAATATTATATTATACAAAAAATTGTACTCTTACAAAATTTAACTTACTAACTAATATAACTGATAAAGCCTTATATTTGTTAGTTTATCAAATATTACGTGTCAAAGCACAATCCAGCCACACATGGACAACCGAGGCACAGTTAGCGCGTTTTTAAATTTGTATTTGTATTGCCAGC
>DWCF01005579.1:0-13942 GCA_018230265.1 Delias oraia
TAAATTAAAACGATTCAATTAATATATAATACACAGACACCTATCAAAAATCAAGGTACTTGTATTCCGTATTTACAACCGTATTAACAAATAAGTTTGTTTTGAAATGATTTACTTTAGATTACAGTATAATCTCCTTAATTATAAATAATTATGACATCAACAAAACACATTAATCTGGATTAAACTTTGTAATAGATAATAATTTAGGAAACAGAAAGTTCACTCTACGAAAGTATTTTTTTTAGGGAAGGCCTATTTGCTGGCGGCCATACAGCCATCACGGCTTCACACGGTCTTTCGAGGCGAGCCGTGAATCTGATTTTTAGCCGCGACTAGCGCAAGGGCGTCTCCTGCGAGACACGAAAATCGGCTGGAGCCGTCATGGGCCGCCTGAGCAGCCAGTCGGAAATTCACCGGAGTGAGTCTGGTGACGTAGCTTGCCTCCGTATCCGACTGTTGTTATCGTGGTCCAACACGGAACCCTACCATCTGAGTTTACGTTATTATCCCCTCGAGAGGTGAAAGTATTTATAAGCTCTAGTAGGTTTTGAAATTTAATGAATTTTGTTAGCAAATAATAAATCCGAAAACGAAATGCCGAAAAACTGAAATATATTAAATCTACATCAAATTTCGTTAAAATACCTTCTGTGTGTAATGCAAATTTGAAAAAATATTCATTGAGATCGCGATGACTCGAATTTCAAGAGAAACGCTAAAAAAATTGGAGTTAACGAGTTAACAAGGAGTTCGAAATACGATTTATTTGCTCAAACTTTCGACTTATAAAGGTGCGGTTTATAAGAATATTTTTCGACTTGTGGAGTTAAACAACAACAATTCGATTAAGCTTTATGGTACACATTTATTTATATAAATTTAAATGCACTGGAAAAAGCTAAACGGATCTCGGCCTGGGGTGGGACACGATCACCACGACATAATCACGAGATCAAGACGCCATAATATTTTACTAATTACAACATACGGAGTCTCATTTTTGAAATAAGTTACAGAAAATAAATATTGTTATCACCGCCTCGTAGGGAAATAACATTTCGTTCGATTTACATAGATTTCGACTAAACGAGGTATTATTTCTAATACATATAATATATCTTTCTTTAGCTATCTCGTGAGTAAATTCATTTTACTTCTTGTCGATATAATGAACACTGTCATTGTATAACTTATTATGAGGACAAGTGTACTTAATATGCACTCAAATATAAAGTAAGTTTATAAAAAAAATAAGTAATTCAACTTACATTATCTCTTACGTTTTGCCCCTTAATTAATGATATAATATTTATATATTGTGTCATATATAAATAAGAGAACACCAGCGCCACAGTCCGCGCATTGGTTGTGTTGCCAGCTTTTTAGTGCTGATGGCTAAAGCGGCACTTTTAATGCGATATCCTCATTTACTCTGCGAAACACACTACAAGTACCGTTTCACGCTGAGTATTCTGTGAGCTCATGGTATCACACCGGATCTAATTAGTGCGTAAAAAGCCAACAACACAACCAATGCACGGACTGTGGCGCGGTTGTCCATGAGCGGCGATGTTCTCGTACCATATAGGAGACCCACCTGCTCCGTTGTCCCCTATAGTATAAAAAACTTTATGTATATTCCGACGTGAATTACAAAAATTTATTTGTATGGACACTGCCAGAATTATTGTTAATGCTCAAATCAAGACGCCAAAATACAAGAACTATAAGTTACTCATCTAAATTACGGAAACCTGATATTAAAAAAAAATCACATTCTAACTCTATTAAATAATTTCTGATTGGGTCTACAGTTAAGGCTTTAAAATACTAAAATTAAGATATTTTAGCCATACTTATTTGAGTAGCTCAATTTATTTTGATACTCAGATTTTCTCAAATAACAAATTTCAATTAAATATTATAGATTAAAAACATTTATCTTATAACTCAGTTATTGTGATCAATAGAATATTTACATAAGAATTTATAAAATTGTTATATAAATATAGAAAGAGTATAGCAGTTTTTGTACCTCTGTATGTACCAACATATCACTATGTCTTATGCAATAAGTTGGAAGTGACTCATTAGATGTCGCAAAACGACACAAATGCACTAAGGGTTGCACAATTTGATATGTGAAGTTAATAGTTATGAATGACAATCTTGACCCTATTAAAACATTTAAGATATATGGATGGTTAAAGTAAAACCAGGATTCAAATTAAAAATTAAATTAATAATGGTTACAGCAATGATAATAAGACATGTTTTATTTAAAATATTGAATTGAAGTTAAAGAATGAAATTGATTTTAAAACATAGTCTATTTTAAATTTAAAAATAATTAAGTTTAAACACATAAATGACACATATACATGTCTAATATATGTATCCCTATTTTTGCAATGGATGTGAAAAACAATGGCCATATGAAATAAATAATACTTATAAACAAAGCTCTAAGAGCCATATGGCTATACAGCAAGTGAGTTATTCCAAAAAAACTTAGTGATTCCAAAAGAATTTCACAACTTAATAAAAATAAAATAAGCACCTCTTAATTAGAAATATTGAAGCAAATAGAGTTTATAGATATAGAGCAGAGAGAAATAGAGTTTATAAAATATTTTTATAGTAGTGAAAAAGTGATAATGAACAAATTTTGTTTTGGCAAATGAGTCAATTTAGCTATGATTATTTATTACGATATTAATAAAATTTGTTCAGCATATTATGAAAAGACTCTGATAAATTTTAATTGAATTTTTTTCATTATGTTAGCCATCAAACAAAAACGCATCTATATTATCCATTCGAAAATATTACTTTGTTGAGGGTATATAATATTACCAATAGAAAAATGGAGTAAACATGCTTTTTAAAAAAATACAAATGTTTTATTTGAGAAAAGGGAAACAATAGGAACCTATAAATTATAATTGAATTTGAAATATAATTAAACCAAAAAACAATCTGTTGCATGTATATTTTGTAAAAAGAAATCCACTTACCCGTTAGATTTCTTGTTACTGGAACAAATAATATCGGCCAAAAGTTACCGAATTTAATAATGATATACTAACAATGTATTACTCTAATCATTAAAATAGAAGAAACAGAAATAGATAATTACCGGCGAAATGAATAACTACAAACTTGAAATTCAAATTGCCATAGTTGTCATAACAAATTTCTGTTTTTGTTCACAGATTATTATTCTGTAAACTACATAAGATTAATTGTGTATTATTTCTTTTTTATTTTGTCAATGTCAAATGTCAATTTTATGCCGGATCTGCCGAGTTAGTGCTGTATATCTGAAAAATTTTGTTTACATTCATATAATTTTCGATAAATTCTCTAGTATTTATTAATTAAAATGGGTCTTTTCGGTAAAACACCCGAACGAAATCCAAAAGAAATGGTTTGTTGAAACACAATATATTAATATTTATGACAGAAATACATTTATTTTTTTTATAATTTTCTTGCATAAATATTTCTTTTAGGTGAACGAGTGGTCTCATAAGTTACGGAAAGAAGGATATAATTTGGACAGACAAATACGAGGTAACAACACATAATTATACCAAACTTTTTCAATAATACATGATGAGTCAGATGTTGATGATATCTTAGTGTGACCTTACTAGTCAATTCTCTCATCGTGAATAATTGTTACTTACTTACTTAAACCTGAATCTTAAATTTTTTATTTAAGCCATTCAAAGGGAAGAGGAAAAAATAAAGAGATCTTTAAAAGAAGCAGCTGCAAAAAATGACAAACAAGTTTGTACTATACTGGCTAAGGAAATAATAAGATCCAGAAAAGCTATCAGTAAAATATACACAAGCAAAGCACATTTAAATTCTGTACAAATGCAAATGAAGAATCAACTTGGTAATTCATTAATTTCTTTATTACTATGCAGTAATGTTTATAAAGCTGTTAATATTTAAACTGCTAGTCATGTGATCTGAAATGAAAGTTTGAATACATGTATATTTAATTTAAAAAAGTTATAAGGATACTGATTTAAAATATAATAAACAAGTTGATATTCACAAGACAAACCATTAAATTAATAGCCAATTTTTTTCTTAAACAGCAACATTGCGTGTAGCTGGCTCGTTACAGAAATCAACAGAGGTAAGTCAGTTTTATTATTTTTATTACTTCTAAAACAATCCATTTAATTAATATCAAGCAATTATATAATATATTGAAACATGTTTTTAGAAAATAATGTTGTGGAAATATTAACTAATATTTTTCATTCATAGGTAATGCAAGCCATGCAAGCTTTGCTCCGATTACCAGAGATAGCTCAGACAATGCAAGAATTGAGTAAAGAGATGATGAAAGCTGGTATCATTGAAGAGATGGTAGATGAAACCATGTCTAGTATAGAGGATGAGGAGGAAATGGAGGAAGCTGCACAAAGTGAGGTGGACAAGGTAAGTCTAAATTTGAAAATGCAATGCATAAGGTAGTGACAAAATTTCTGCTTGTGGACTAAGAGAAAATTACACAACTAATGACAAGTACGTATTTATATCCTAGCTTAAATAATTTTGTTCAGGTATTATGGGAACTAACACAAGGGAAGCTGGGTGAGGCACCAGCTCCACCCACTGCAGTTGGAGCACCTTCAACTAGCCAAGAGGTGACAGAAGAACCTGATGAAAATGAACTTGAAGAGATGCAATCTCGACTGCAAGCTTTAAGATCATAGGTAATTTAGATAATAACTCTTAATAATATATAATACAACATTTATTATATTTATATTGATAGATAGTGGAAAGCCAAAAAATTATAAAGTGTAAATTCTATATAACGACACTGAAGGGATGTGCATTTTCTAGCGTTATAAAGAGTTTTCGTTAAATGGAGAGAAGAAAAGGTGGATGGAAGACAAGCTAAGCCAACTAAAGCCAATTGATTTCAACGCTTTAGGGAGTTTGTCGTTAAATCGAGGGATGTTACATGGAGTTTGCACTAATTATTTTTTTGTTATAAATGTACATCTAATCAGTGCTAACTACATACTTTAAATAAATAAAAATAAAAAAAGATTAAAATGCTAAAAATTAATGTCAATTTTATGTTCTTTTTAGGTACATGGATTTATTGTAAAGAAAGATACATATGCCTTAATAGATGTTATATTAATATGGTCTCAATGTTTTGGATGATAAATTGAAACTGCTACCCTTTTTTTTAATGATGTGATTTCTTCTATATCAATGGGCGGTTCTTGCAAGAAAAACATGACTTGATATTGTTGTCTATTCTTTATTTTTCAAGGTCAAATGAGCAATGATTGCGATATACTTGGTAGTAGATGTAGACTCTGCGTTCAGGGGATTTTGCTCTACGCCGCCTATAAATACTTTAAGTGGTACACATATTTATAGTGATTAATTTTAGTAACAATCGCCCATTGCTTATTTATACCAAGCCATATACTAGAGCATAGCCAATGGGATGTTTTGAGGATTCAAACTGGTAAACTCACAGAATATTCAACGTGAAAGGATACTTATACTGTTTCACAGAGTGAGTGGAGATATCGGAGTCTTTAAAATTGCCGTTTAAGCAGCATAAAAAGCCGGTATCACAACAAACCGCGGACTGTCGTGGTTCTTCATGGGCAGTGGTGTTCTTTTAACATATAGGAGACCTGCTCTGTTGTCCGCTATGGAATAAAAAAAGTTTGAGAATTTCAAAACAAATTAAATATTAAAGATTCTTTATATAGAACCTTCAGTTTTATATAAAATGTATTTTTGTTCCTGTCTGGAATCCCTTTAGATCTTGAAACCTGGCTATGCTTGTGCCTTTCACTGATTTAACACTAGAATAGGATCACGGCTTAGAGTATTGTTGTTGTATATTTATTTTGGACTTTATAAACGTTAATAGATTTAATATTTTAAGATTGCAAGTATTAACGTAAAATATTACTTATAAATTAACTAAATCCTAAAACTAAGATGCAGATGCGACGCTGCATTTTAAATATGAGTTTGTTTCGTGTAGCATGCAATTTTCAGTTTGTGTAAATTCCAATAATCTGTTTATACAATATACACTAATTAGATATAAAATTATCGATATTTGTAAGTTTGTAGTTTAAGCCTTCTTTCGAATCGTGATATTGTTTATAATAAATTATGTACTAAATTTTCTGCTCTTTATTTTATAATTGGTGTTGTAAAAATTTAAAGGCAAAGATCGCCAATTTTTAAAAAGATTGGTTTTGAATTTGAGAAAGATGGAAAGGCAAATGTGATAGATGTTATTTTACTTAAAACAATATTTTTTCAGAATCTCTTGACATGCATTTATTGCATAAGCAAGACAAAACTCAGACTAGATCTAATGTCAGGTATGTAAAGGGTTTTTGGAAAGTGTAACCAGGGCTTTTGGATTTTTTTAATATAGTAGACTTTAAAAATAATATTGACACCGATGTTAGGTCTGCCATCAGAACAATGTATATATTCTCTGTCTATAACGATATCCCTCACTTCCTATAACAATCGTTTTCAGATCAATAAGTGTTTATTTTCATATGTTAAGTTGTGGATGCAGCGAAGGATTTAAGTTAAGAAGACAAACTTTTTTCAATAAAATTTCAGTACATAAAGGCTACATTTCATTATATAACAGAAACTTTATCACTATAGTTTAAAATAATGTTTTATTAACAATACATACTGTTAATGGTACTATCGTACAGTGCCTTATTGATATACTACTGTCATTCATCATCAGCCTACCAAGTCCACTACTAGCCATAGGATTTCCCCAAAGACGCGCCCCTATTGCGATCTGGGTTCAGCGGTTACCCGTGACCTTCATGAGATCGTCTTTCCATCGCGTGGCGGGACGTCCCACTCTGCGTTTTACAGTACACGGTCGCCACTCGAGAACCTTTCTTCCCCATCGGTTGTCGGTTCGACGAGCGATGTGGCCAGCCCATTGCCACTTCAACTTACTAATACGGCGAATAATGTCGGTTATTTTGGTTCGGCTGCGGATAACCTCATTTCTGATTTTATCTCGCAGCGAGACTGCGAGCATTGCTCTCTCCATAGTTCGCTGAGTGACTCTGAGCATCTCCATCAGACCCATCGTAAGCGACCACGTTTCAGATCCGTATGTCATCACGCACTAGTTGAAGACTTTCGTCTTCAGGCACTGAGCTATTTTAGAGAAGATGTACTTGAGTTTTCCGAACGGTGCCCATTCCAATTTGGATCCGTCGATTGACCTCCTTCTCGAAGCCGGAACTACCTAACTGGACAGTTTTCCCCAGGTGCGCGTATTCGTCAACAGCTTCGAGCTAAAAGCTTAAACGTCAACGATGACTTTGGTCTTGTCCATGTTCATTGTAAGACCCACCCGTTGGGATACCTTGTTTTGGTATCCGAGCATTGTGCTCAAGTCCTCGAGCGACTCAGCCATGAGGAATATGTCGTCGGAAAAACGTAGATGCGTGTTGTTACTCGCCATTGATGTTGATATCCTACTGTATTTAAAAAAACAGGATTAAAACGACATATATGTAATCAGTGTAATGAATAAAACGATTGGTTCTTTGAATATAGTTATCCTGATTCTCTTTATACATTGTTAGGGTAACAATGGAAGCCGCTGTAAAAAACTAATAAACAAACAAACACAAAATAAAAGTTTTAATTCGTTTAATTAAAAAAGTTTTATCAATAATGTATTTAATAATACTCATAATATCGCTTACAATGATAATATCTCGTACGCTACATATCACAGTTTGTTACGAAAACTTGGAGGACAAATCTAATTCCAGTTGCAAGTCTTGAATCGATTCTTTCTTCAAAAGAGGCTTACGATCGTTCTCCTTTATTTTTTTTGGGTTTTTCTTCTTCGTCTGTCTGAAAAGGTTATATTTTGTAAGAGTGACAAATGCAAATAACAATTATTACGGTGTTCTTAACATAATTCTCTTATGAAACATTATTACGTACATTATTATTTTTAAATCCTATAAGAACTATAACTAATATATATACTACCAATATATATAATATACTTATATATATAATAGTATCACGAATGGAATATTTTGAAGAAATACTCAAAAAAGCTATTAAGTAAATATTTATCACACAATCAAATGCTCTCTTCTTTATTTTTGATACATAAAGGAATTTTATGATTAGGTAAGCCTAGGTTTTAAATAACATTGCCAGTAATTAAATTCTCTTAGACTTCTTTTAAAACTATGATAAATGTAAGTTCGTTCAATAGTCGCTAATTTTCTAGATGGCTGTGATCCTTTTTACAATGGGCGTAACCTGGATTCAAATGTGTCGCAGTCATCTGGTTGGATCCGCTATTTGATCGAATGACTAGCGCGTTCATTGAATGAAGATATTTAGTTGAATGACTAAAAGACTCGTCAAGTTGTTGAATGTAACGTACATCTTGACAGAACGTCGTTTAGCGTAGTCGTATATATTTACTCCGAAATATATTTAGATTAGGTAAGGTTAGGAATAGTTATAAAAGAAAAGGTCACTTTAAAGTAACATTAATAAAAAAATATCAACACAATGCCTTTTGTGCGAGCTGTTTGACTCCATATTTGTTTTGGTGACTACTAACGCCGCAGTGGAAAAAAAATGAACTAAATTACAATCACTCGGCTGATTTTACGTCCGCGCTGTTCAAAGGGCTATGCTACAAACCGCTAACTAGTTGGACGTTGAATGACGCTTGTTCAGTTCATGTTGGGCCAACCGATGACTGTGACATATACACTGATGCAAAAAATTGTAACCAAAGTAAAACTAACCGGTTTACAACGCCGTCCGGTAAATCCATCATCTTAATAATAAGAGCTTGGTCAGATGAATCAAGTGGTGCTACAGATATATCCCTTACTGCGCGGAACTTACCGCAGTTGTTCAGGTGCTCGTTTTCCAAGCGGAAAAAGTTCCAAATAAAACGTCTGTAAAACATTTTTCAATTAATAAACCATTTAGTATAAAAATCGAACGAGGAATACTTTATATCAACGTTTCCCAATCTATTTAGCCACGGAGCCCTAGGGACTCAAGAACACTTTAAAGGACCTCTTAATTAAATAAACAGCAAAAAATAAGATTAGGTATTTATTTACTATTAGCTTTCCTGCGGTCCAGAGATAACACCGTGGATCCTAAACATACTCGTAGACCCCTGGGAGTCCTCGGACCACAGGTCGGGAAACACTGCATTAGATATAATATTACTATTCCTATTAATTGAAATCTTACCTAAACACTTCCAATGGCGCTAATATTGAGACCATAGTTTCACCGCTAACATACCCATTTTCTGTCAAAAGAAAAGCCGGTGCCCAGATGAAACGCAACACCAGATCTTCTACTATTGCGAAGTAATAGAACTGGAAGAAATATATCCTTTAATTACTAATTATTTGTATTTTATTTCCTAAAAGTTGCAAGAGAGTGACCCATACAAGATATGCGCTGGGACTATTTTCTTCTTGAAACCGTTCAACTATTTTTCTGTGCCAATTACCAAAAGAAGTACAATAACTACCACCGGCTCACAGAATACTTGAAACGGTACTTGTACTGTGTTTCGCTGAGTGAGTAAGGATATCGGACACCCCTATAAATGCCCACTTAAGTGGCGTAAAAGGCAATACAACCAATGCGCGGACTATGGCGCGGTCGTCCATTAGCGGCGGTGTTCTCTTACCATATAGGAGCCTTCTCCATTGCCCGCTATACAATAAAAAAATAACTAATATACTATAAATTGAAATCATAGGTAAAAGATAATCTATTATCTTTTTCTTGAAGAAACTTCTTAAGAATTCTTTGATAACAGTTCTTAAGCATTATTGTCGCATGAGATTTGGACATTAATATCTAACCCCAGTTCCTAAGGTCAAGACTTAGCTAATGAATACATGGTGTTATATGGTCTTTATATCTCAATATCTGCTAGATATTGACGGCGCTAAACTTAGCGCGGATCTTACCCAAACACTGTAAACGATCTCGTCTCTCAGGAATGCGTTTTCAGCGGCTGGTCCCACACTAAGAAGCCCCCAATCCATACGGACATCCCATGTATACGTATAACAAGACGATATCGCTTGACACGCCAGCCATGCATATACGAACGGATTGTCGTACGTACTCGTATACATTGCTGAAAATTAAAAAGATTTCGAGAGCCTAGTAGCTTAGTTTTAAATTACAGTAATTTTATATTACAGAATTACAATTCCATCACTAAAACTCTAGCAATGAAAAACATGGCAGCAACATAACACTCGTCTACAAATGTTATTGAATATTATATTGTGGTACTATTATTATCAACTAATAATAAGTCATATAAAACATTAGGTATTCTTGGAGGTCCAAGGGGAAGCCTATGCGTATGATAAAACACTTACGTTTATATATCATCCTTAGAGTCGAGAATAACACGACGAAGAACGTAGTTGAATATTTTCCGGCGTTAACGAGATGCGGAAACGCTTCTTTACTATCCCTGTACCGACGCAGACACTGCCAGAATCGTGTCCAAGCCGGTATTATGTTCACCACGGCGCGCGATATTATGAACCACTTGGTCGATTCGAAAGTGTCTAATAAAAAACAATTTTATAACTAGCAATCCTGCCAAAGTTGTTAAATAAATATTATTGTAATAACAAATATAGAAGCTTTGGCATTGTATTTGAAATGTAACTCCGTGGATAAGCCATCCTAAACAATTGGTGACGCACTAATTGGTCTGGCTCGTCCAAAGTGAAAAATTTATTAAGACTCACGCAGGATTATTCTATAAAACTAAATAGATAACAGATAGGGTAAAGTTTCATAATCTGTTGTAGAATACTCATTATTATAAATAATTTTCATTACAGGCAAGTAGTGTACAGTCTTAGGTCTTCCACGCTGAAATATCTTTGTTCCTTATGACTCCTCCCTTACATATAAAAGTTGCTTTAATTGAACTAATGTCTTAAATATCTCTGATACTTCACTGATATTTGTTTTTGCAAAAACGAGACATAACACTACCAAAAGATCAGATTTTAGCAATTTTGAAAGTATAGTATTTTAATCAACTTATGCAATTATAATTATTTCTTTAATTTTTATTTATGCATTTTTTTATATTAATTCAAGTTGTACTTTTTGAGCGTGGTGACCGATATAATGATATTACCTAGGATAAGCGGTTGTCCGCCGATGGACACCCGCAGCCTTTGCAGAGTCGCGGGTGCGTTTCAGCAGCAGGTTCCTTTACGTATTCGTCCAAATTCAGAGTAGCGTCTCGATCCGTGCGAAGTTCGTACAATCGTGCCATACATACCTACATGTAGGCAAACGAACGCTTGGCCGACCTACGTGGTAGGCGAAGTTGGTGGTTTGCTTTCGTTACTGAATTACTTGATTCGGTCACCGCGCTCAAAGCCCGTGATAAAAACTATGCAATAGCTTAATAATAAGCCAAAATTTAACTTACTGTCAAATGTCAGCACATTATAAATCTTACCATTGACAGCAAACCAATCAGCGTCAGCCACATAGAACGCTACTAGGTAATGGAAGTCCAAGAAGGCAAAGACGAACGAGTTCCACTGATCAGCGAGCCAGAAGTCCGCAAATAAGACGGGCATAAATGGAGCCGCAAGAATTCTCCCCTGCATATTATATCATTTTCAATAATAACTTTTACAGAAAGATTATATATACCTACCTACTATGTTGTAGCATCGCGTTATCATTTCTATTGCAACATACAAACATTAAATTATATTGGAAATTCAGGTTTCAAGTTTTGTCTGTTACTTGAGTAGGTTTTTAATTTCAGTATTTCATAAATAAATTGAAAAGTTTTTCAAAATAATATTTTTATACACAACTGTATTATGTGGACACGTCAGATAATTCCAATGTATTATGTAATTTTTATAATTAAGACGTCTTAAAACTCCTTATGTACAAATAAACTTACGCATATTCTGAGGAACCAAAAGCGAGCTTCGTGTCTAAATATTCTTAGAGGGTTTATTAAAAATGCCACCATTATCACAACAAGTGCTAATGGATTGACGAATGGTGGTATACTGAGACTTGCGCTGTAATAAAAAAACGATATATAAATCGAAGAATAAAACAATAGATTAAATCAATATGTTTAGGGATTACGTGATTTCTATTTTACCTTTAATTAAATATAGAATGCTAATACTGAAAAATAACTTTTCAATAACATAAGTAACCCTCAATATTGACTTGCCATAAATGTTCTTACCTATAAATAAAACTCAAAATACTTAATGCCCACACAACACCAAAGATCGCTGCCAGTTCCATCAGATGCTGTTCAGAAAGATGTTTCCTTGGGTCTAGTTCGAAGATCAGAACATGATTAACGCCGGAACTACGCCATCCGTACACGTTTATTCCGATTAGAAAGATAAACTCAACAAGCAGAAACGGACCGCGGTACAACCGAAATGCTGTTTTGAAGTTATTAGTGCCGCCTTCGTGAAATAATGCTGGAAATAATTTCAGTCAATATTTAAGAATGTAGGAGGAATTAAAAATTTTTTATAATATACAAAGGTTTAGAGGTTAAAGGTTTAGTTTATGTAAATTATGTGGTCTTATCCATTGTAACAGGAATCTCAGTTAGAGGTGGTCATGAAATAAATACCATTACCCGTATTAGCTTCTCCAAATTAGACAGGATATGGGATAATATTATAGGAACAATATTATAATAACCTAATAAACAAATCTTCTAATAAATAATAGCAATTTTACAAAATATAATTGTGGGCTTTTTTAAATTTTCATTGAGCGCTGTTGCGTTGCACTCATTTTGAGGAAAAATTAGGTATTAATAAATAAAAAAATAATGAAAAAAGTTTTTAATTTCGTATCAACCCTGCATTCAAATTGATTGAGCTTTAGGAGGATGTCTTGTCTATTGGTAAAGTCAACAATGTACTTCTATCTCTATATATAAATAATAAACAGCACTAATAATTTTATCTCCATTTAGCACCTCCAAATATGTTTCTATACAGAGAAGTAGAAACAGCTACACCATAAAACATAGATTACAAACATAATTTCAGCTGATATATAAAACTGCCACAAAATCTCTTGTATAAAACTATATATGACCTTGATTGTCATTAATAAAGTAAATATATGTTAATCTCCATAACATATTAAACTTAAAGTAATAAATTACTACCACAGCCTCTAGATTACTTGTTAGATATGCAAATAGATTATAAATTAAGCAACAAATAATTATTATCTATGACCGTGGAGAGATTTAATAGGTCGGTTTTGTAAATTTGCATTCAACAAACACAGTGCAACTGCATGTTGTTTTAACGATAGATTTCTTTACTTTATGGTTGTTTATTGCGCTTAAAAACATTTATGGTTTAATTAATTTAACCTAGTATATAATATTTTGAATTCTTACTAGAGATTGAAATAATCTTGGAAGTAATTAAAATTATACAAACTACATACTTTTCTTTCACAATAACCCGAATCTTGCTATAGGAAAATTTGAATTATGTTAATTTGGTTTATTAACAATAATTGTTTTTTTACACGCAAAATAGGCGCATAGGTTAGTTGCATCAATACCAATTAGTTTTTAATATTATCGGTTTAACGACAATTTTCAAATTTCGTCACTAAGAAAATAACATTTTTTATTAATTAAAATCATTAATTGGATGAATATTACAGTGAATTATAACACTATTTTTCTTAAGTATTGGTTATTTTTTAAGAAATTTTCAAATTTCATTCGTTTCGTACGAATTTAGCACTTTTTTGAACTACAACTTTTCTATCTTCAAGCCCT
>DWCF01005580.1:0-13942 GCA_018230265.1 Delias oraia
TTTTTTTATTTTTCGGGTGTAAAAACGAAGTTTGAAGCGATTTTAAATGAATAATGGATTCTAACTTGCTACTTAGATTTGGCTGGAGACCAAAAGACGTACACAAAAACGAGTGACACTGTAATAGAAATAGTAATTTCCTGGAATTGTATTTATTTCCTCTGAATATTACCCATTGTATACGTAAGTACATTTCACAGTTAGAATGACTGATCACTTTATTATATTTTGTGCCTCCTGAATTTTCCTGGCTGTGTTTGCCAGTCGGAACTACTCGGATTCTTGTTGTTGTTTACTTGTTAAAAAACATTTTTTTTTTCACAAATCATTCAAATATACTTTTAATTTGACATACATTAAACTTAAAATGTATCCAAGAATAGTTTAGCCGCGTTCGATAGGCTTTATAAAGCAAGCCTTGTCTACTCGGTTAGTGAGGGTCTTGGTCGTGGGGCTGAATGATTGTGCCTTCGCTTCTCTTTCTTTTATTATATTAACGGTGGTAAACGAGCTGGAGGGTCACCTAAGGCAAGCGATCCTCTGTCCATGGACATACCTAGCCCCTGCACAGCCGCGGGTTCGTTGCCGGCCTTAAATTGTCCATAATTTAAATATTTTACTTACAGTGTTCAAAGAATACCTTTTCTTTCTGCTGGTTATTTTATTGTAATTATTTTTTATTATTATTTAATTTGTGCGTATGGAGGGCGCTGAAAATCAGACACTTGTGGGGCAACATATAGCCAGACACTACCCTTTTTTAAACTTCCTTTATACCATTTGTGAATCGCTAATTTTTTTTTAGTTTATATTATATTGATATATTTGAAATAGGTAAAAAAATTCAAGATATTCTAGAATCTTACCTGACAGCAATCATGTAGATCTTTTGTTTATGCCAAGCTGTGTCTATCTTCTGTATATTGTTTGTATTTTAATTGTGTTGTTGAGACTCTTGTACCTACATGTAAGAGCTTTGTTTGTCAAACCTCGGACCGACTGCCAAGAAAACGTATATTTAGCAGATAAAAATATCTCGTAAGCACTTTTATCTTTGATTGTCACAATCTTGGATTTCGTATACACTTTTCGTAGGCTTCGATGACAGTAAAGAAAGATTGTATACATACAATCCCGTTGTATACATACAAAGCCCTACAGGGTTTTTATAAAGGAATACACGGGTAATGTTCTTAAAGTACTGTTTGAATTAATACCTGCAGTTGAATTTCTTTATCGTAGAGCGAGGCAGAATACAGAACTTAATTTCTCGATGTTAATTCTTCCACATTTTTTATATTCTATAGCGGACAACGGTAAGAGAACATCCCCGCCTGTGAACAACTGCGCCACAGTCCATGCTTTGGTTGTGTTGTCGGCATTTCGGGCAATATTTCATATACAGATTAGCTAATATTTAATAAGCATTAAGTCGTGGTCAACATAGTTGCTTGCAGAATGGCTTGCCAGTATCTTCGGTACTGTTTTGACATTACATTTGCGGCACTGACACACACATCTGTAATATATATAATGTTATGTTATATTTGTATTTCAATACATATACTATGTATTGAAATTACTATTACTGATGCACTAATCAAGTTTGTTGGTCGAATTAAAATTTTAAATTAAGTAGGATTTATACCTTGATTGATTTATTCCTTTAGTAATCACGAATGAAATATATTTAGGAATAGATAAACATGCCTTTAAAAACGTTCTCAATTCTTAAAATATCAGTCGGGTGGTCACAATGACTACATTTCTGAGTGATTAAATCAATCTCGGACGCAGGTTTCATTGAAATATAACTGACGCATGGTATCTTTCTGTTTGTATCACATCTATTTTTATTTTATATCGGGTAGCCAAATTACTTTTTTGAACAAAACACTTACGTACTAACTTAAATTAGGCGCTCAGAATCTTCATTTCATTTAGATCTATCTATAAGGCACTCTTTTCTTTCAAATGGTCCGTACAACTTAGTTGATTTTTTCAAATAGTTCAAGTCGTCTACGTATGATGTCGGTCTATTAAATGTTTATAAGTCTAGTAGCATAATATATGTATATACATATATTTTATTCATAGACGCTAATATAAAAATACTAGTAAAACTAAAAAGTTTAGCCATTGGCGTTATTTCGTACAGTTCACTTTGATCTCAAATATTTGCTTTGTGATCAGGAATTCCAGTTTTATATGTATACATCTATTTAATCGTTTATTTGTGTTTCGTAATTCCTTTGGTTTATCGGAATATCATGTTATGAACAAGTACGAGTTCTATCGTGGCACCAGTGCTTAAAACATGATTTGAAGGGGTAATATGTATGGCGACGGTCTCACAAAAGAAAACATATTTCGTTTTTATTCTGAAAATTTCGACCTTCAGAACAAATCCCATGAAAGGCCGGTGAGATGACGAATTAAAGCGCATACATCGTAAATCACGTCCAAGTGAGCTGCAGGCGCCAATCTTAATGATAAAAAAAGTTTTGAGTACCTCTTACCTTGCGGTTGTTTTTTAGTGCGTTCTCTTACCATATAGGAGACCCATCTGCTCCGTTATAGAATAAAAAAAAATAAAAAGGTAAAAGATTTTTTGAAACCCACTTGATGTCATTTGGGAAAAGGCCTAAAAGTACTATACCTTAATAAAGTATACTAAAGTGTATCTCTATATTGCAAATGTTATTAGTTCCGAATGTTTGAACACCTTCTTAATTGGTTAAACTTCGTCTTTATCAAAGTTAAACGGAGTATATGTATTTAGACCTTAGATTGTCAAAGATAAATCACCATACTTGTGTTTAGATTTAATTCAAACAATGTTAATATTCATATAAATATTACAGTAAACTTTTCGGTCGGTTACTGAAGTTTTGAGCGAAGGTTCTAATTGATATTGACATATCAAATATACCTTGTATGTAGGAACGCACCGTTCGATATTCAAAGGTTACTAAACTGAATAGAATTCTAAATTTCACTACAGTATAAAAGTAGTCGTAAAAGGGCCAGAATCGTTTTCCTCAGCCTGCCTTCGATAAAAGCAACATTACGAAAGCTACATCATTCTCTATTTGGCCGAACGCTTAAATTGTAACATTTAACGGTTTCCAATAGACATTACTGTTTTCCTAACGGTTACAATAATGTGCCGTGGCTAGGTACACGAGTGTTATTTCGCGCAATATTTTTGCAGAAACTTAATATTCTCTATACACTCTTTATACTGTATGAAGAGGGTTGTTATTAGACGTTTAAGCTCTGCGTTTATTTGGTGATTGAAGGAACTTTGCTGTGTGTAACCGGTACTGTTACAATATAGACGAAACTGTTCTGCAGCTAAATTTCACTATCGAACATTGAGGCAGAATACAAAATTTCATCCGTGTCACCTTGAAGTTTGTCGTTCAACAACTGAGGGTTTTTTAAGGAACTTATTTATCCAAATCAATACGACATTTTGACCTCTAAATAAGCCTATCTATCCCTTAAAAGCCGGCAACGCATTCGTGGTCTTGTTTGTACCAGAGCTATCCACTAGCTATCTACAGCTACCACTGATCCAAACAATTTTTAACCGTTTAAATATTTGAAAAAAAAAAATACAACGTGCGTCAAAAATACTATGTTCTCTGTTATCGAGTAACAAGTGATAGCAAGCCACCAATGTTGACAGTTAAGCACAACTGTGTCCATTTCTGTGTCATGTTTGCCTTAAGCTGGCAAAATTATTTAAATACGTCTATTACTCTAACATAGGTGAGGCTTCAGTTCGCTTGTTCCCCGATTTTTTAACAATTAAGTATGTATTTAAACTTTCCTAACATTTTGTTCTTAAAGAGTTAATATTCGCGATTATGGTAAACTTAAATGCCGCTTATTAAAATGACACGATATCTCAGCCGGTGGCGTGTCATGACGTGAGTGTAGCGTCAAACACCGACGGCCGCCGCGCCACGCCGTCTTCGCGTCTCTTCCCAAACACCGCTTTGTCCGCGCATTGGTTGTGTTACTGGCTTTTTACGCCGCTTATGCGGCCACTTTATAAGAGCTTTCGATATCCTCACTCACTCTACGAAACACAGTAAAAGTACCGTTTACCACTGAGCATTCTTTGAGCCCGTGGTATCAATTCGAACAAGTCGGCCCAATTAGTGCGTCAATATATGCTTCAGCATGGGTCTCCCACGGGCGCAACAGTATTAAGATATTCCGCCTGGCCACTGTAAAGCCCTTCCAGAGACCGAGTAAATTATAAATTAAATTATAATTGTCCGGACCTGGATTCGAACTCGATACCTCTCGCTACACGACATACTTATAAACCATTAAGCTACGAGTTTCTCAAAAAGACCGTTGCTTAAAATTTATTATTTTACTATTATCATACCTTCAATTACATATCATGTTTATTTGTAATTACATAACATTATCATACATACCAAATTTCATCATACTTATAATTTAATTCTTGTATGGTAAACTGTCATAAAAGATTTTACTTAGCTGTGTATTAAATTGGCATTTTATACCGCTCAAATTTAGTACCTCGTGGCCAACAGGAAATCTCATTGTAATGTCGTAATAAATATGCATATTCGTCGGAGTCGTCATATTACAGTTTGAAGTGGGTAGGCCGAAAACTTCCCACTCTAACTAGATTGAAATTCTTATTACAATTGAATAATCTCTCTAATGTCCTTTATTAAAACGTATGTCGCGTATTTTCTTACTCAAAACATTTAAGAGAATCTTAATATTATTCTTACATTATCATAAAATCTTTTATACGTGAAAAAGCTCATAAAAGTACGTGAAATATGAGAAATTTCGTTTTCTAAATGCCACTTGCTATCTTCAACAGAATTACATACACAGTGGCGCTTGGCAGGCCGTTATTGCGGAAAAAATGGAAGCTTGAGCCATTTTGTGTGCAGAATTATCTAACATAGCTTAGATTTATGCCCACAGTTTTACTTACAAATACATGCAACATAAATGGCTATGATCCTTATAATCCTAAAATATAGATTTTAGGAGCCAGGTTGCAGGTAGTTTTGCTTTTTTAATGTTCACATAGGCACACGTGAAAGAGGCTCGCCTAAGATAAGCGGCCCATGGATACCCATATCGATCTACAGCGATCGAGTCCCGTATCCATAACTTGTCGGTAGCTAATAAGACAAAGTTTTCACCTTCCAGAAAAGAGGGGTATTACTTTATATCGTCTGTTTGTCGGTCGTAGCTTCTTAAACAAATAAATAATTACAAAAATTAATATTTACGTGATCATCCAATTCTTTTACAATTTGATTCGCAATAAGATTTAATAGTTCTTAATATGAGTAAACATTATACTGTTCATATATTTTTCTTAATACTTCATAATATAATATCGACTAAATAAAGACTCAAATGGAATGCTTTATATTGTATTTCAAATTCGCAAGTTCAAATTTTGCGTAGATATACGTACAATAAATTTTCAAAACTTTAGCAATTCATTACTCAGCCATTTGTATGTGCACACCACAGAGCAATGCGAAACACGAATCGAGAATTTATGTCCAGATTACGCTGCAATTAAACATTGGTGAATTCACATACTTCGGAGCCTATTTATGCGGTTGGGCGCTGGTTTTAGCTCTAACTCATAATGATGTACCAACGTTCATGCTTTATCGTTTGGTCTGTTAACAAATTTTGCAAAGGATTAGAAGATAATAATATTAGTCCATATATCGTTGCAATTTTCACGATAATACACATTTGAGAAGAGATGGTTGCCGAATAGTCTTGTACGCTGCCATGGTTTGGAAGGCTTGATAGTGGCTGGAGGAGTGTCTTTACACTGTTTTACTTGTGGGAGAGCTATACTGACGCATTAACTGGGCTGGCTCGTTTGAAATAATACCCGGGCTCACAAAATACCAGCGTGAATACTTATACTGTGTTTTGCTAAGTGAGTCAGTGAGTCATATCAAAGGCCCTTTAAATTGTATTGCTCACATTGTGTAAAAAGCTGGCAAGACGCGAATTGTGGCGAGATTGGATACTGGTTCCTTTATTCTATCCGTTTTTTAATTAAGAGCATCAAAAACTGATGTAAATCCTACTATGAATGACTTTCAACGTAATGTAGACAAAACATGAAAACATTTTGTTAGGTAATTTTACTGGGTTAGCAACAATTTTCACAAAAAGACTACAAAATAAGCCTTATTTGGTCGGTTGGTGGGGAGCCTTGGTCGTGTAGCCTGTGGTTCTTCTCATTAAATTCTTCATATTTTGACTATTTTAATTTATGTGCTCAAGTAATAACTTCTTATTTTCCATTTTGAAATTGGTTTTTTTAATCTTATATTTTCTATTGTGCTTCCAAACATTTTTTTTATATGTTTGTGTTTGTGACTGGTTAGGGATCGCTGAAATCCGGCACTCGGCCACTTGTGGTGGAACACACAGACGAACGCAACCCCCTTTTTAAACTTACCTTTATAATCTTACCTTAACCCTATATAAACTTATCTTTTAATCTTAATTTCTTATTGTTATTTTGTTTATGTTGTATTGGTAAGTAAATGAATAAATCAGAGCGAGGTGCGTCTAGAATAATTCAGAAGGATTTGGAATTTTCATAATATCTTGGGAATGAACAACGTAATCCCGGATCTACTGACTGAATCAGTTTTCGCAAGTGTCCACGAAGACTGTTAACGTAAATAGATCTGGGCCGTCTGTCTAGTAGGCTTTCAAGGATTACGCGTAGTATATACGTATACAAAGATTGATGAAGTCTCCGCAGTTCTCATTTAAATTCTTATGGTTTGTACTATTAAATTATTCAGCACGCAACGTTTATTGCGTCTTATTAATAACATAGTTCTAAAGATAAAGTGATAAATAAATATTATGTAAAAAAAATAATATCGTATAAGGTAAACTTAAAAAAAATGGGCTAGACAATACAAAATCAATATAATGAAACATATACATTTATTATTTAAAATAAGATTTACTTTGTAATTCTACAGGGATATTACTTCGAAGTTTGTGGCTTAGGTAAAGATATTATGATGTTTAAATAATAGATTTTGATTTATCTGGTAAATAAAATCATGATGCCCCTGAAGGCATGTGGTTGCGTTGTAGGCCCTTATGGGATACGAACGGTCCTTTTACCTAGGTCCCTAAGTCGTATTGGTTTGGCAATGCATCTGTTAACATTTTATTTCACATAGTAATCATTGGGCCTGGCAGAAAATGTGTACTTCGTTGTGAAAAGCCAATTAATATGAATAAGAAGCAGGTAATAATTCAAACAACTCTTCAGAGAATTTCCAATTAGAAATGCGATACTTAAATTAACAACCTGTTATGAAGAGATTGTTTTGAAAATTGTAAGCTTTTCCAAGAAAATCTTGTGTTTTTTATATCAACTGTTTACAAATGAAAATCAAAATAGAAACATCGATAAACTTGCTCAATTAACAGTGAATTCACGTGGATATATCGGGAATTAATGAAACGTCATCTACCGACAGCGTTAGTTCAGTGACGTCATAACGCTGTTTTGAATAGTGCATTCAACCATAGAGTGCGGGTCAAAATTTTTCACTAAACTGTATTCAACAAAAGCTTTAAAACTACAAAGGTATATAGATGATTAAGTTTTAAATTTAGGCATTAAAATCTCCTTTTTATATCATGGTTGGATGAAAATTCCTAAATCAAACGCTGCCTCTATTGAGCAGAGATGTGTTATCACAGAAACCGATAAAAGGAATGTTACAATTGTTTTGTATTATACATTTATTTTTTGTTGTTTACATATTTACTGTAAAAATTATTCTACGCTAAAAACGAGCGTCGCCGTAATAAAATTTGTGGTGTAATAAATAGCCCTTTTGTACGTACCTTTACAATATACTGTTTTACTGTTATTTTTGTATGTAAATAAAATTAATATTTAAACACATTGAAGCCTCAAAGTAAGCGCTTTTAAAATATTTTTCTATTTTTATGTTTGCATTTAGTAAGAATCTGTTATTTTGATATTACGAAGTGGCATTTAAGTATATTTATCTGTGTGTATGCAACGTTCTCTAGTGCATTTTGTAATATAAGCAAGAAGTCACGTAGCTAATAAATTTACATCTGTGTGGCTTAGCATAAGGAGACATTATGAAACAGCGTAGAGAATATTGAATTCTTCAATTCACTTTTATGTTAGGTTATAGAACTTTGAGTAATTAAATAATTTTTACATATCACAGGCCGTAGGACCTGTCAGAATGTCGTTTAAGATTGATTTACGTTTTTAGTACTTGAGAAGGAAAGTTTAGGTGAATGAATCTGATTAGTAGTGTTAAAATTTAGTGCCTCTGAGCGTGATAAAATTCTCTTAGTAATAACTTTTGTGAGCCTCGTAGGTAAGGGATCTTAAAATCCTACCACCAAGCGAGAGGTATCGGGTTCGATCCCCAGTCTGAATAGAAAAAATATTGTTAATTCGGTTATTAGAAGGGTTTGACTGTGGCCGTGCGAGTGTCTTAACAATGTTACAGCCGTGGCAGAGCCATGTTGATGCATATGCTGCCGCACTTATTGGGACGTCTCGTCCGAACTAATACCACATGCTCACGGAATGTTCAGTATGAAGTAGTACTTGTAGTGTTTGAGTAAGGATATGGAATCATCCTTTGACACTATACCACTAAGCGGTGAAAAAGGGGAGGAATGTGACGGGGTGGTCCATGGGCGGTGTCGATTTTACCATATAGGAGGGTCACCTATATTGGTAAGGACGACACCGCGATAAGTGTATAGGAGGGTCACCTATATGGTAAGATCGACACCGCTTGCTCTGTTGCCTGTTATGCTATAACAAATAATAATAAACAAAGAAATTTTACAAAATGTGAGTTAAAATTGTTTTTCTTTTGAGCGTTTCTGGGTTATTGAAAATTTCCATTTGTCTGTTAATATTGTCTGCAGGTTTGACAATGCTATGCCGAATATCCAAGTTATAGTTATAACAGTAACTGAAGTCAGAGCTTGAACGCTCAATTTGTATTGAAACTCAAAGCCCAGAAGTTTGAGAGTTCAAACTTCTTGGCGTAAGAGCTTGATGCCAATCATTTAGCATTTCATGTATAATTTATGAATAGTATATATGTATATTCTTCAGACGGCCTGGATGTTCTGGACTTTATTATTAATTTATTTAAGTAACCGGAGGGTATCACAAAATACAAACGTGAAATATCACATGAACCTTATTTAGCTCAGCATTGCGGCGGAGTTATACCGCTGAAGCCTAAAAAGCAGGCAACACAACAAAGAGCGCTGTGATGCGGTTGTCATGAGCAGAGATAGTCTGTTCCCATCAAGGAACTATCACAGAAAGCCGCTTGTCCTGTTGTCTGATGTATAATAAAATAAATCATCATCATCATCAGCCTATTCAAGTCCACTCCTGGCCATAGGCCTCCCCCAAAGACGCCCACCTGTTGCGATCTTGAGCGATTCGCTGCCGGAGATTCTTCGCAATAAAATGAATAATTACAGATAATTATTTAAATTAATGCAATTTGGTTTTAAATACATCAAGCAAATATTTTAAATATAAGTTAAGTAGTATATTAAGATGAATCAATTAAAATTATCTTATGATATAAGATAATTTACTAGGTGATGTTCTAGTATTTCATAATTGGGAATTTGTTAATGAAGCATTCCTGAAGTGTTACTTCAATCCTTGATTGCAATTATGAAACAGGATATAGGTACCTACTCAAATATTCCTTACAAATTGGTACTACAAGTTTAGATATCAGTTTAAATTAAGAACATATTAACCTTGATAATAGAGGACTAATTATTAGGTCTTTATATATATACATATCACCCGTGGGAGAGCCATGCTGAAGCATATGCTGACACATTAATCGGGCCGGCTCGTCCAAAGTTATACCACGGGCTCACAGAATACTCAGCGTAAAACGGCACTTGTACTAGACGTAAAAAGCCTGCAACACAACGAATGCGTGGACTGTGGGGCGGTTTTACATGCGCGCCGGTGTTCTCTTACCATATAAGAGAACCTGCCTGCTCCGTTGTCCGCTACAGAATAAAAAATATTTAACTTGTAGTAGGAACAAACTTTACTTTTAACATCTTATTTAGTATACGGGTGTTTTAAATTATCATTTGCTTCTTCTAATTTGTGGTTATTATAAAGAATCTATAAAGTTTATATATTTATAACACAGCGTCCTAATTTTTAATATTAAAGTTTAACGATATTAAACAATTACTCACATAAGTTAAATGAAATTCCTCAGACACTCTTTCAGTAAATTAAGATAATGTTCAGTCAGCATATCATAATTTATTTGTGCCCAGATCTTCGAAATGATACTTTGTAACTTGATCACGTTCCCGTTTGAAGTATTCAATGATTTCTTTCCATTTCCAAAGTACGAGTCTTAAAAGTATAATATTACAAACCATTTTCTATTCACGCTTCAAAATATTATCTATTGATTTTTAAATAATGTCAAATATTAAAGTACTTATATCGGTAGAATAGTGAAGATTTATTTAAAACTTATCTATACGATAAAAATTAAGAAATAGTTGGTGGAGCCTGTTTTTACCATACACGCAAATGGACCAAAAGAAAACCAATTAAAAAGTGGCAAACAAGGAGAAGACTTTGATCAGATAATGAAATATGAAATAATATGGTGGACCATCCTTTCCACAATTTATTACCGTTTCGAATGATTTTTATATAAAAACTTTTTTGTACACTTACTTTTAATGTATAAAGGCGGTTCTCTTCTATAATTAGAGGCCACCGTAGCCCATGGACCATCGCGCTAAAATTATAAATTTTATTCATACCGAGAATCGAATCTGTTAACTCAACTTCACGGTAGCTAACAAAACCACGAGGCCCTTTAAAAACTATATAAAAATCACAGAGTATAAAATAATAATTCAACAATTGCTCGAACAAAAGGAACACGAATAAAAAACAAAATAATTTACGCAGATGAGTTAAATATAATAAGAGTTTCTAGAAAAGGAAGAAAACTTTTCTTTCTAACCTACTAAGAAGATATTCACAATGAGTAAAAAAGTTTAAATTTCTTCTGTAATTTGAAGCGCGATCTTTCTCGATAATACAGAGTATAAAAAGTCTGATGTGATCTCAGTCGATCGTTACGCACTTTGAAAGCCTGTAAATGTTATTTATCAGTTTGTTATTCCGTTAATACAGCTCTTCTAATATGAAAGCACGTGATCAGAATTACTAGCTGGTTTGGACTAGCCGAATCTGCTGTTTGGTTGCGCTGCGGCGTTTTACGACAGGCAAACTTGAAACTTGATGGACCTCTGGTATCCTCAATTAATCAGCGAAACTGTAGTAAATAAAGTTGAAAAATCTAAAATTATAAGTATATATGAAATGATTATTAGGCTTAAACATATAAATACGTGGGTATCCTCAGTTATGTCTGTCAAATTTAAAACGGGGAATGTTCTGAGAAGTATTTTGGATAGTACCTACAGCTGAATTTTAACATTCAACACAAAGGAAACGCAGATGTGTGTCATTCCACAACTGAGCGTTTTTAATGAATTTGTACCACGCGCCACTACTCTGTTAAATCGGATGCCTGAATTCAGAAGTACTTCCAAACCAGCACGGATTGGGATCTTCAAAACTAATAAGACTTTGCCATCCGATTTCCATAAAAAATGCGTTCATATTGTTTTCTTAACATTATATAAGCCTTTATCCGCCGTCTTTATTGAGATATAAAACCATAAAAATATATTTTGGAACACGAAGAGCTTAGCATTATAATTTTTATATACAATAAGAGATGAGTGTTGAAGTATTACAGACGCAATTAATAAATTATTCCCAACCTAAATACATAAGTCATCATAGACAACTTCTATGAACATCAAACGTATTAAATTAATCTTCATAATCAAAATCAATCTTATTTTACGTGTGTAGCTTACCTTTAAGACCCTTGGGTATGACTTGATATCAAAGCTGAGCTGATATCAAAGTAGTATTAGTATAAAATTACTTAAAATTTGTTCGCGAAATTCCTAAGAAGCGCATCGAACTAGGCCACGCTAATACCAGCGAAACAAAGACTAGAAACAGTATACGTGCTAGTACATCGAGTGCTCTTATTGCCCTCTAGAGTATCGCCAAGAAAAACTGGCAATGAACCGCGGATGGTCGCATTTTTCGAGCGTTCTTTTGAAATATCGAACCGCTGAATTGCAGAATATTAGTAGGCGACGCTAGGCATCAGTTTTTTAAAGTGTAACGGACAAAAACAGGCGAGTCTTTTATTAATAAGAGATGTCCACCGCACATGGACAAACACACCGCGATTCGCTCATTGATTGGGTTGCTGGCTTTAGCTCAAATAACCTCACTCACTCGACGAAACACTGTGTAAGTAACATTTCATTCAAATATTCAATTCTGAACCCATGGTGTCAGACGAGCCGGCACAATAATACGTCAGTATGGCATACACACGCGGAAGACGTCATCACACAAATTTTATTCTATTACTTATTCGGTAACACTTTTTATAGTCTGTTAATTTTAATAAATAAAAACAAAATTCTTTGTTTTTCTCATATTTTCAGAAAAAATATAGCGTAATTTTACTATAGATAAACAGATGTGGCAGAAATTTGTTATGAAGTTATTCAATGTTACTAAGATTGCTAACTATTTGGTAACGCACTCGAGTTCCACCTAGGGTTCGATTTGGTTTTTGTTACAAATGTTAAGAACTCTTATCCAAGGTGCCTTCCAATGTTATTAAATAAAATCACTTTTACAATTTCAAAATCTTAAAATAATTTTAGACTGAATTCAAACGTGAATTGTAGAATAATAGATGCATTTTATATTTTGCTGAAGAAATAAAATATCAAAGGTGTAGAACAGAAATGCATTTAGTCGCATTTAAATATGCAGTTGTTTTTAATGGAATAAAAGCTTTTATTATTTCAAAATATAAGTGGATTACAAGATTTCATTTGTAAATAATCTTTTTAAAAAAATAACGAATCTATGCCCAAAAGGCCAGGCCGCGGCTCAGGCGAGCTTTGTGCCTGCAGGCTGGCGGTTGTCCATGGGTGGAAAACCATTTATGGCTAGGCTCCTGCTTATTGGACTCCCGATTTTCATTTAACAAATATAAGACTTTATTAAATGTCATAAATATGTTAATGTCATATACTTATTTTGGAAACATGTTATTAATCAAAGGTAAACTATACATATAATGTACGCAAGCGTATATTTTATAGTTTAATTAAATTGCGCAATAAATTGTAGTCCTTGAAAACAGTAGCAAAGCACCGAATGCCTTTTAATTCCTAAACAAACAAATCGACGTTGGCAGCATGCATGAATTCAAAACGATTCGACGCTTTTCTCCATCAAGTTTAATTTGTTAAGCTGGCTTTGTGTTATTTCACTCTTTTCATAAGAAAAATCCGCTGTTTACATTTGAATAATAGAAGTGTATTTTCAAGAACAACTTTTTGTATCCTAATTGATTTCAATGTAATGTTTGATAGAAGCAAGTTTGATAGAATTATATTATTTATTTTTTATCGAAATTGCTTGGACTTTTAATTATACATTAAAATTATGTACATTTAAATTATTATTTCATTATTTTAAAAAAAATGCAAATTTATCATTTATTCGGTCTTTTAAAAGGCTTTACAGTTGCCGAGCGAGTGTCTTAAACACTGTCTTGCACGTGGAAAAGCCGTGTTAAATCAAATGATAACACACTGAAAGAGTCTAGTATGAAAGAGTCATAATGAGTGAGGATATCGAAGGCGTGCAATAATA
>DWCF01005581.1:0-13941 GCA_018230265.1 Delias oraia
TGTCGGTTACTTTGGTTCGGCTGCGGATAACCTCATTTCTGATTTTATCTGGCAGCGAGACTCCGAGCATTGCCCTCTCCATAGCTCGCTGAGTGATTCTCAGCTTCTCCACTAGACCCATCGTAAGCGACCACGTATCAGATCCATATGTCAACAATGGCCACAATGAAACCTTTACAGGCTGTAAAAATTAAATGATTCTTTGTAATTATTAACATTTCAACAAACGCGTTCAATTCTCAAGAATTTTATGTATTTCGAATGTGGCTACTTTGTTTTAATCATATCTGTTACAAATTAAATAATTATTTTAATCAAAACCCTTTATTTTTATTAACACAAGAACGTGTTTGTATATTTATACCTGCAGCTGAATTTCGTCATCGAACATCGAGGCAGAATACATACTTTCATCTTTAACATCTCGATGTTCTATCGTTCCACAACTGAGCGTTTTTTAAAGCATTTTGTGCCACGTACCACCGCTCTGTCGAATGAGCTTCCAGCAGAGGTATTTTCAAACCAATACAATTTGGGTACTTTCAAAAAAAGTGCGTGGCTATTTCTTAAAGGCCGGCAACGCACACGCTCTGCAGGGGCTGGGGCTGTCCATGGGCGGAGATGTGCAAAAAATGTGCAGTAGCTTGGCATTGACAGAATCACACGCACACAAAATTTGAAGAACAAATAAAAATAAAACACAAAGTTGTTTCCAAAGTATTAACAATATTTTCGTGGCGAAGTCTTCCCAGTAAGTAATCGTTAAATATTTGTGTTGGGAATGACTCCCAGCTTCCCTTCTGGTATTATAAAATTAACAAATAATTTATTAACAACAATTATAAATTAACAGTTTAAAATGAATAAATAAATTCTTTTCGACTTGATCCACCCCTACGGGTCAACACGTCCCATTCTAGTTACAAATTAAACCTGTCACATTGACGTTTGACAGACACGCCCAAAATATAAAACGTGACGCAGGTGACCTGGATATGAGAATAGACCTGCAGCTATGTGTACCTGCGAATATAAGCTTTGACGGACCTTGACAAAGTTATTCATAATAATTAACGATATAATCATTTTACAGCTGAAAAAGCGTTTTTATTTTAGAAGAAATATGACGGCTATACAAGTATAATGACATAAAGTAAATACTTTTAAAAATAACGAAAAGTAAAGTAAAAAAATAAAGATTGAAGACTGAATAGTCATTTGCACGAAAGAAATAAGAAATTCTTTATTTTGATGAGTGTAAATATTTTTCCATACATTTATCGTGAAATCTAGTAGCACAATGATTTGATTCTGAATCGTTGTTGATGAAGCAGATACGTTCAGCTAGTGAAACACAGAACACAGATATCGAAAACATCAATAGCTGGGAACGTGTTTGGCGCTAAGCGGTTTTCCATGTAAAGGAGCAATGGGTGCGCATAATAAGTTGCATATTGGCTCATAACATTGCGCAAACTGTGTTTGAATGCGCTATTGAAAAGGGGAATTAGAAGGGAACATTTGTAAGCCTATGTATATAGGTATCCAAATTTTACATTACTTTTTTTATTATTCTATAGCGGACAACGGGGCAGGTGGGTCTCCTATATGTTAAGAGAACACCGCCATCAATGAACAACTGCGCCATTGTAAAGCACGGCCCTTCTAGAGACCTAATAAATTATAACATTTATTATACAATTATGCCTTATTGTCTTACTCTATTGCTTCAGGTAATGCTCAATACAAAGGTAACCCTAGTGCTGACCACGATCCTCAGACACGAGGGACCTTCTCAGAGAGAGAAACGCTAAATTAGGGATGCGTTATTTAACATTATCGATATCAATAATCGGTTATGCAGATCGTGACCTAGGAAAGTCGCGTATTACGTATTTATTGGAGTCGGTAACAGTGCGTCGGGGCACGCAAGCCCGAGGCTGCCCGACAGGCAACCGATCGTGTCTTTACGCTCAAGAATTGGATGTGTATTTTTGTTTTACGACCAAAATGTATTGATTCGTAATGCAAGTCACGGGCTAATAGACATTCGTTAAACTAGTGATGTGTAAATACATGCGAACATTTTTAACTGTATTTTTTTAAGATATCGATTAACTACTACCTACTACTTCACATGTTTTTTGCCACTTACATAGCGTATATATATAACATAACTTTAAACATTTTGATGTTATGTAATTAACGCATGAATACACATAAAAAGAGACTATATTATTAATTGTGAGTGTCAACTATCATCATCATCACCATTTCAGCCGTAGGACGTCCACTGCTGGACAAAGGGCTCCACTTCGAACCTCCATGCACACCTCTCGACGGCGATCAACATCCAACGTCTTCCGGCGACGTTTATAAGGTCGTCTGTCCACCTTGTGGGCGGACATCCTACGCTGCGTGTCCTCTATATATACATATTAAAAATAGTAAATAATTCTTATTTTCCAAACTTTAACGGCCACATATATTCTTCGTTATTAAATTAATATATTTTTAAAATAACTTTAATCTCTTAGGGATTCTATCTAAAAGAAAACAAACTCACCGTTCGATATTACTGTACCTAAACAACAAAATTTTACCGATATATGTTTAACGAAATTGACGTGCACCGGTTACATCATTGGTGTTTATTTAGGACGAAAGTGGTGCGAGTAGATTATTGCCGATGTTAGTTAGTTTTCACTTTGCGTTGATTCGATCTTATTATTACGGAAGTAATGGTCATGTTAATAATCAAGATTTTTTAACTGTGAAATGATAAAAGTTCGAGCGTCGTATACATTCTTGTATCTTAATAGGTCTTATCTGTTATAATAGATACTCGTTCAATTTTATTTATTTTGTATATTTTATATATATACATTTATAATGAAAATGAAATGAAAATTAGGGAAAATTTACAGCTGAGAGAAAATAGATTTTGAAAACCTCTTAGGTTAATGGTGGGAGAGCCATGCTGAAACATTCGCTGATGCACTAATTGGGCAAGCTTTTCCGAAGTGATACCATGTGCTCACAGATTACTCAGCGTGAAACGGTACTTGTACTGTTTCGCAGAGAGGGTGAGGATATCGCTGGTCCTTAAAGAGTCCACTTAGCGGCGTATAAAGCCGCCAACACGACCAATGCGCAGACTGTGACGCGATTGTCCATGAGTGATGTTGTTCTCCTACCATATGTGAGATCCACCTGCTCCGTTGTCCGCTATAGAATAAAAAGGCTGTTGTGTTAAGTTTTCAATAATGGATGTAGTATCTCTTATTCGTTGTTCCCTCATGTCTGAGGGCCGTGGTCAGCATCAGGGTTGCGCCCGGAATGGAAAATCTGCCTCCATCGGTATAATATATGATTATTGGCTAAGTGGAGTTAAATGAAGCTTGTTAGGTATCGCATCTAGGTGTCAGTTGAGACAGTTAGACAGCAAATCGTCGTTTATCTTATAATGTGGCATGAGCTTTATTAACCCACAGCATTCTTATCAAAAGCACGGCAGAATATCTTATACAAGAAAATGTAATTAAAATAATACTAGGAACATTTTCAAGCGACTTCTATTAAATTGGTTTTCCTATTTACTAGAGCTTTTATTACCTTTTATTATTTGAAAAATTGGAGGCGAAGTCATCCGTTGGAGAGCCATGCTGAATCACATGCGGACGCACTAATTGGCCCGGCTCGTCCGAAGTGATACCACAGGCTCACAGAATACTGCGTGAAATGGTAGTTGTACTTGAAACGGTGCTACTACTGTGTTTTGCTGAGTGAGTGGGGATATCGGAAGCTCTTAAAAATTCCGCTCAAGTGGCGTAGGAAGCCAGCAACATAACCAATGTGCGGATTGTGGCGCGGTTGTCCATGGGCGGCGGTGTTATTTTACCATATCTACCTTCTCCGTTGTCCGCTATACCATAAAAAATCAGTTATCCGCCCCATAGGTCCCCATGCCCCATTCCACATAGACACTCATTTTGAAGATCCCAAATAGTATTAGTTTGTAAATATTTCTGCAGGTAGCTGACTCCACAAAATGGTGGGGCGCGGCACAAAATGCCTTAAAAAGATCCTAATATATTTTCTACTCTTTTATTTATGATAAAAGGATTATGATAAAAGGAGAGGAAGGACAAGAGAGAAAAAAACTTTTTAATTTCTTAAGAATCACAGTTTTAGTCAACACATTTTGCATGGAAAATTCTTAGGTTTTTATTTTAAATTCAAATATGACGAATAGTGTTTCAAATTGCACATTTTTTATCAATCAATATCCACATAATTGTCACTTTACAACGTCGCCGACTTTCGTTTTCAGCTAACTACAGACGATCCTACTCTCACCACATAAGCCGTCATTACTGTGGTAAAGCGTACACTTGCGTAGACAAGCGCACTCAATTTGTCCTAGACGAGCTGTCTGCAGGTTATTACGCCAGCTCTCGCAGGCCATATTACGGAGACGTTTACTATTGACTGCATAATTTATATAATTCCTTAATAATTTCAGTTTTTATTTGCCCTGTGTTTCAATGTTCTTGCCTTCTGTTCAGGAATAAATTTCCTGTATTTCCGATCCATAACGACTTGGGTATCTTAAAAAAAAGAACTTACCCTTCCCATAGAGGCCGGTAACGCATCCGCGATCCTGCAAGGGCTAGGATTGTTTACGGCCGGAGAACCGCTTATTCTGGATGAGCCTCCTCGTTTGCCCCCGTTTTCATAAAATAAAATAATAAGCTTTTTACTAATTGTTCACCTTACATAAACCATAACTAGCAATTGACACATTATTGGACCTTCAAGATATGGTTTCATAGGTTTAGATAAGTACTATTGATAGATGGGCAGATAATAGCCAAACCCACAAGACATTTGTTTACAGGCGTGCGAAATGCATTAGCCTTGTAGAAATGAGTAGGTAGAACCTTTTCCCATTTTCAAAAACAAAGTAGAGCAATATAATTATACAATTATCTTAATATGTTTAAAATTTCTGAAACCCGTTGAAGTTGAAAGTTTAAAATTAGTTACACGTTCATGGAATTGTTACGACTTTTTATAACAGAAGCCGCGTCAGTGAAACCACGCGTTGTTATAATAATGTTTGTTGTAATCTGTGTAATGGCACTTTAGGATCGTTTTCATGTGAAACTAAATAATCATTGCGTGACCTCTAATGAGCCAGCCGAGGTTATTAAGCTACTGATCACTTTGTACTAAATCCCGTTCAACGCAACTATCCAGTTGTAATGAGTGCTTTATTGTTGTAATCTTTTTTGTTTTCTTTTCATCGTCACAGAGTAATCAGTCATCCTTGCTTTCATCTTTAGCCTAATACCCGATGTAAAAGTAAAATGTTATTCATATTAGTAAGCATATCTCTGACAACTGCCATATATTTTCTTGCCACTGCATTCTTTTACATACACATTTTTTGGGAGCATTAATATGTTTAAAAGTGTACCAGAAGCGAGAGGTATCGGGTTGGAATCCCGATTCGAATAATTATAATTTACTTTATGATTTTTTCCGTCTCTGGAAGGGCTTGACAGTGGCCGGGCGAGTGTCTTAATACTGTCTAGTTAGGCGTCATAGTCATAGTCAATACTGTCATAGTCAGCGTGAAACGGTACTTGTACTGTTTTCCGCTTAGTGATTTATATTGAAGGCCTTTAAAATTGCCGCTTAAGTGGCGTAAAAAGTCGACAACACAACCAATGCGCGGACTGTGGCGCGGTCGCCCATGAGCGGCGGTGTTCTCTTACCATATAAGAGACCCACCTGCTCCGTTGTCTGCTATCTTTAAAAAAAATACTAATTTCTTTACATGCACTTTTAACTTAAATCATTCTAAATATCTTATTATATAAGAACAAAGAAAATATTAAAGGCAATTTTTCATATCAATAATAAATAAATTTATTGCACAGAGCTATTTATTGCACAACCATTTTATCAATGTCTATTAAAGGCGTACGGAAAATTTTAAATCTAGGATTTATCGTGTAATCTAGACTTGGATAACGAGACTCGGACAAACGCAGTGTCTCCCACTAATCAATTAGAGCGTGGCATAACCGGAGCGATTGATTTAATAGGAAATTATCGAGTTTTCAACGTCCAATTCCAGGAAACGGGCACTCGCGCTGCGCACGCGATTCTTCCAAACCGCTTTTTGTTTGGCGGAAAAGGCTTGTCTTATATTAAAAGCTGAGTGATCGTAGCATTAACCTTTCATCTGATGTATAAGAAAAAAACGTATTTGCAACGTAACGTGCTTGCGTATTTCAGAACCGACGCTCTTCTACGTGTTTGTTAAAGATCGTTAAAATTGTATGTAACATGCTCATTTATTTATCGAAACTCGGTAAGTATTATAAGTAATAATTCATAATATAATAATAAGTTCCTGATAAAGTATTATAAGATTACTTAAGTCATATGATTTGGTATATCTATGTTTTTTTTATTGTCACCTGTATTTTGATATTGCTAAAGTCTGATATATGATTGATAAAATAAACACTACTAAATATATTTATCAATAAAACACTGTGCTGTGTGAAACAGAAGAAACCGTACATAAGTTCAACATCGTAATACAAGTTTAATGTCATCAACTTAATCATGATATGTGAATGGCATTCGTATCACGCAAAAAATAGAGATGAATATCGGTTGTATCGTTTTACTTTTAATGCGACTCCGGAGTTGCTACTCAGTACCTCTATATTATGAGCTTAACTTTTAAAATATCACGTTTCACGATAAAGTTCGCGTTAAACGTGACACACCATACGACTAGTACGCTGTCTTTTATTAAACCAGTTAATATTTTTAGGTTATTATATTAAAAGTAAAGAATAGCAAACACTACTGTGGTTAATTCGCGTAAAAGGTCGCGGGCAAACGCTGGACCCAGATCATTTATATATGTATTCATTTATATATATATTCATTTATATATATATTCATTTATATATATATTCATTTATATATATATCATAGGTAACTAACAGTTGGGTCGTGACTTTATTTTGTTTGAATAGAACCTCTCAGTGCTCTGTAATATGTTTGTTCTGTTAATACAAATTGAAATAATTAATCGATATCAAACCAAGAAAAGTAATTGATTGCCCGGGGTTCGAACCCGGTGCCCCCGAATTCATGATAGCGTAGTTACAAAACCGCTCGGATTTCTAACATTAAGTCATTAACAAGATTGTGAACATTGATTAATAAAAAAACTGAGAAGAATACATCGGTTGTACTTACAAATCACAATTGATAATAACGTCTTTGTCTTTTATATACTAAATTACCGGTTTTAAAATATGATTTAATTATTGTAATGTTATGAATTTTTAATCAAAATTGTATATGATATATTTGAAATTACTTAGCTGTTTCTTTAAATAATGGGTTGTATGCATAAATCAATCAGAAAAAGTGCATAAAATTAGTTTTATGTGAATATTCTCGGCGTTTTAATTATTCCGACAGTTAAACAATCTCAAATAGTGTCTTGTGAGTTGAATAATTAATTCGGTCATGTTAATTATTCAGTAGTCTAATATTCTCAGAACGATAAATATAAACTTAATGAATATTTTGATTTGGTGATAAATAGTAAATATAATTAATGTAAATTGCATCACGTCTACTTGACTTACTATTGAGCGAAAAGAAAGGAAGTTATAATGCTTTTTGGACTTTATTGACGAAATTTTAATTAATTTATTAAATAAATTCATTCATAAGTTCATTAAATTAGCTAGAACCTCTAAAACCACACTTATTAGCGAATAATGTTAAATCTCGAAGAGATTATTCTACCAGTATCTAATATTATAATTTTTATACGTGTAAAGAGAATCTTGGATTGTTTTCTTCATCTAGCATAGACAAAGCACATAATTGTTAATTTATAAGATTACAAATAAGGGTTTAAGTGTAGTTTTTTTGATTATATAGAGAAAGTTAATTAAGCTTTTATTTTCTTGAAAAAAAAAATTAACATTATAAATATATATATCAAACATCAAATATATTACTATCATCATCATTATCAGCCTATTCAAGTCCACTGCTGGACATAGCCTTCCCCCAAAATGGGGGGTTATGCCATAATCACAACGCTTAGCAGGCGGGTTGGTGATCGCAAAACATCTGCTGTACTCGAAAGGGCGCTGCTGCCCACCCTCCGCTGAAGTGTCCTTTAGTCGCCTCTTCGACATCTCATTAGGAAAACTGGGAGTGGTACTATTCTGATCCGGTAACCACACGGAATTATTATATATTGATATTACCATAGGCTACAAGAATTTCTTATTAAAAAGTCGCTGAAAATAGGAAACTAGAATTTATGCTATGAGTAAAATGATGGTATTTTACAGTTTACACAAGCGTACATAAGCCAGTTGACTTTCATAGCAAACATTTTCTCCTAACACGCCTTGCCCTTCATTTGCCTGTATTTATTTTCGCATCTGTACATAAAACGAAGGTCGGGACTGTCGTAAATTCCTTTTTTACGTCGGGGTTAGCCACCTCACAGGTCTCGGCACGAGAGGGCTTCTACTGACCTTGATGTTTTCTCTTTTAATGTTTCTGATTGAGAATCTTGCGTTATTGTTTTAGTTTTGCCTAAAACGCGCTCTGATTTTTTAATATTTTACTAATGTCATAACGGCGGTAATTAATGCGGATCGATTGGATGTTTGTTGCTCTTTCGCAAAAACTACTGGACGGATTTTAATGAAACTTTGCTCATTCATCATATATATAGCTCATTCAACAGAATAACACAGAGTTTATAGTCAACAATGCTATTGTGTACATTAGCCTAAAAGTATTAAGTTGCGGACATGTTACGGCTTCGTCTGCCGGTTCTACAAATATATTTCAGTTCGCATATTTCTCTAGCTCTCCAACGAAAGACAGAAAAGTTGTAATAAATAAGATGTATTAATTAGATCACGTTATTCTTTATGAGCTAGGGTTTGTGATAATCTAACTTCCGGTACTAGAGTATCATCGAAGTGTCATTTGTGGCTTATCGTTAAAGTAGATAACACAATCTTACACGTGACATATATTAATAAATGTAAAAAAGGATTTTTGTCATTTTTACTTTTAAAATTTGTACACTATGAAGGCTATTTAGAGTATTTTGAGTAGTCCTTAATCATTTTGGAAGTCGACACAGTATACAAAGAATTTTAATTTAACAAAAATCATGTTGTTATAAAAGTTTATAATGAATAAATTCAAAAGCCGCGTGCCCGTGTGATCTTGTAAGGTACCAGATTCGATCCCCAGTCTGAATAAAATATAATCTAATTTGTAATAATACCTTCGGTGTTTGAAAGGGCCGCGGACAGTGGCCGAACGAAAGTATTATCACTGTCTTACTCGTGGGAGACTCAAGTTGAGTACCTATCGGTGATAGTAAGGATGACGGTTATTTTCTAAGATAAATCGCTTAAGCTGCATAAAAAGCCGGCAACACAACCGATGTGCAAATCGTGTCACGGTTGTCCGAGGGCGGTTAGATATCTTACTATCAAAGACACCTGTCTGCTCCATTGTCTTCTATACAACACAACAATATAAATTTGTACAGTGAATTAATAACTATTCATCGTGTTGTTAATATTACTTATTCGGTAAGACTATTTTGATTATGATGTATGTGGAACTTTATGCTATGTGGAAATATGCATTTGAAAATCATACTAATTTATCTTTTTTTTATTTCATACAAAAACTATTGTTATTTTTTATAAAGATTAAAGTACCTACGTATGAGAAAACGAATTCTACATACTGTCAAGTCCGTGTGCAATGCTTGCATAAATGACATAATGATTTATCACAATATGGCCATAATTTCCCATCACCATTAATTGTCAACTTTATAACCTCACGTTCTATATTTATCTTAACATTGCTATATATTACAGCAATACACCGATGAAGCTGTTAGCAAATTACCTACCTGCTTTCAGATGCTGACTATATAATATTCGTCGTATGGAATTGTAGCCCTTATCAACATCGGATACCTTGCTTAGTACTGCCTTTTTTGCATGGTTTGATGCTAGATGACTTCAGGCTAATGGCTTGACCCAACGCGTAAATATCAGCTCCCGTCGGTACGAATGATTAATGTGAACAAGAATGGACCAAGTAATTGGTACTAAAAGCAAAGTGGAACTTATAATCTATAGAATTGATTATTAGCAGGCTAGTCCATAGATGCCAGGGGAATTTCACAGAGATTTGCTGTACAAAATATTTGTTAACAAACACTGAGAATCAAATTATAGTGACAAAGTTTTTAATATTTTTTGTATAGCAAATTAGGTATAGTGCCTACAAAACGTTTTCCTATTCGTTCTAACGACTCGTAAAATCGTTAGAAAAATGTTTCTAGTTAAAACCTGATAGAGAGACTTAAAAGGAACCGTATATATGCCGTTATATTGGACGTTATATACGATAGTTTTTATAATCAGTACCAATACAAAGTACAGTAGTTATATCATCTGGGATATTTATCTAGTATAAATTATGTATGCTAACTTGTCAAATGATATGTCAGAAAAGTAATATTTATTAGGAAATATGTAATTAGAATACAAAATGATTACAGTACGCCGAACTGTTGCGAAGCGGTTGGCTGTCGTCGTTGAGGCGACGAACATCGATAAAGTATGGTCGTTGTAAACGATATGTTGCTTTATCCGATGTTGTTATAGGCGGCATGTTTGCTCAACAATTTACATGTGATTTGGACGGGACCTTACAATCTAGCTGTTATATCCGATGACGTTACAATGGGTTTCGACTGTATGTGCTTTACATCTCAAGTTCTTTACAAAAAAATTAATTATCCGTTTGGCTAATTTTGCTCAATGACATTAGCAAGCAATTAATTATTTTATTAAGATATAAGGTAAGGTATTACAACGTTGTAATTGATCGCTACAAGTAGACATAAAGGGTGATGAAAGCCGTATAAGGGCTGAAGGGAAAACGGTCGAAATCTCATCAAGTGATCGTATTAATCTTAGTAATGTGATATTGGCATCATCGTATGGCTTCTCTTTACAAAAGGCATATACCTCATGATTACTAACGCAAAGGCTTTTAATAAACATGAAAACAATATTTATGGCCAAATGAGACTTAGTTATCATAATGTTTTTAAATCTATTGTATGAATTTATAAAATAAATATATTATTTATTTCATTGGTGTCATGGTGGTTCCATTTAATAGCAGTATAGGTTTCAGAATATGAAAAAGACGTATGTAAGAAAGTTCATATGGTGCATATTTTTTCGACCTTTTAGGAATAGACTAAGTCCATAGGAACCTGAAGCACTTCGATTGATTAAAAATATAAATATCGACATTATTTCGTGTAATGTATCCCGTATGTGTCTGTTTTAATTAAATGTGTTTCGCTGAGTGATTGAAGATATCGGAGGCCGTTAAAATGCCACTTAATTGGCGTAAAAAGCTGGCAACACAACAAATGCGCAGACTATGGCGCGGTTGCCCATGGGCGGTGGTGTTCTCTCACCGTAAAAGAGACCCACCTGCTCCGTTGTCCGCTAAACTAAAAATATACTTAAATAAGCATCTTGTATCGTAATCTAACCACTAATAACAAAAACTAATTGGTACTTTTACAAAATCGTTTATTATTATTACGCATTCCGTTATAATAATATATTCAGCTAAGTATGTTCAAATGGGTCTGATATGAGCGAGGTATAACTTTTGCTGGCCAGGCCTGAATTGCGATTATGTTAGAGTTATGTTTCCGTTTATCTTTGCGACGACTTGAATTTGTAATAATTTTCTTCTATCCATCACGTCGTCTCACCTTATCGCAATAATTTTTATTGAATGTGAATGTTAACTCTCGTTCTGTAATTTTAAACGTATGAACTTCTTCCGATTGCTACTGTTTGGTAATGGGTTAAGGTAGACCATTTATTGGTAAAATATAAGATTCAAGATTTTCAGGTATTTCGAGACTATATAATCCATAGTTTTTACGGTAACGGAGAATACAGATTTTCTATAATTATGGTAAGAGAACACCGCCGCCCATGGACAACCGCGCTATAGTCCGCGCATTGGTTGTCTTGCTGGCCTTTTACGCCACTTAGCGGCATTATTAAGGGCCTCCGATATCCTCACACACTCAGAGATACACAGTAGAAGCACAGTTTCAAGTACAACTACCATTTCACATTGAGTATTCTGTGAGCCCGTGGTTTTTTAATATATTATTCTAAAGATACAGATTAATCAAAGTTGAGAGACGTATGCCCAGCAGAGGACTTGATAAGCCTATCATCAGCCGATGATGATGATGAATCAAAGTTAAAAAGTTGTCACCTATTGGCTATCCGAATTTGCTGGTGTTATATTTGTGATACCAAAAGTGTGTGTGACCAAAAGTTTATTATATTACAAAGTGGCTGGCATTATCCTGGCATTTTATCATTCGGCAACACACCCGCAGCTCTGCAAGGGTTGGGGGTGTCTATGGGCGGAGGACCGCTTGCCCTAGGTGAGCCTCCTGCTCGTTTGCCACGAATTGTATTAAAAAAACCGCGTTGCTATTCTTATAAGAAACTGTCTGATTTAGAAATAGTCTTATAGTTTAACTTTATGTACTTCCACAACAAAGTAAACGACCATCGCTTATTATCATATTATAATATAGTTAATTAATTACAATATAAAATATAATTATCGTCTTGTAATTACCACAACGATTAAAACGTGAATTGGACATAGTTTATAATATAAATTATGATTTTATAGTATCTAGTTTCAGCAGGTGCAATTGAATTCACTGAAATAGTTAAGATTAAATTTTATTGCTTTTAAATTCTTGTGTTTCTTGGTTGCCTTCTCTTAAATGTGATTCAATGTTCCTGAATTAGTCTCTCGTTCTCTGGAGGTAGTTATAAGTAGAGATTTTTTTTTATTTTGTTAAAGCTGCACTTAATTATAGCTATATCTACGTTGTCCTTTACTCTTTACATTATACATCATCATCATCATCAGCCTATTCAAGTCCACTGCTGGACATAGGCCTACATACATCTATATAATTGACTACAATATTTTAGATAAAGAAATGCAAACTGAAACTGAAATCGGGTAAAATAATGAGTAAGAAAATATTACGTACCTCTACTCGTTTTTGGTTTCTCCACATTGTACAGTTATCTTGAATTTATATATTTATTTATTTTCAGCCTCCACCGATACAAGCTCCGCCCGTGGCGTTGCCGCCGCCGACATCTGCAGCTGCCCCTCTCGCGCCCCACTCCACCGCACCCCGAACCATTGTCATACAACGACCTGACGCAAGGCACGGCTTCGGCTTCACACTAAGGCATCTTGTTGTTTACCCACCGGACTCTTTGCAGGTACAACTTTTATTTTTACTGTCTAATGTGAATATTTAAACTCTCAGTGATTAGTGTTTCTGTTGAGTATGCTGGCTTGAAAGGCAGAATTTAAATTGATTAAATTTAAAATAATTTAAAGCACAGTTTACTTAGATAACAGACACTTTAAAAGAGTGCCTTTTATATAATGAATATTCTATAATCATAATTAAATAATTCGAAAGTAAATAACATTGCAGATACAGCTTAAATTGTTTGTAATATTAAAATTGTAACGCACGCAATTCCAGGAGCTATACGAGGATGCGCGTCACCTGGCCGTGGGCGCAGTGGGCGCGCCCATGGACACGATCTTCGTGAGATCGGTGCGGGCGGGTGGACCGGCGGCGATAGCGGGGTCTCAAAAACTATCACAGCCACTGACGTATATTTGATATAATATTGTTTAAAATTTAATTCTGCATCGAATGACATG
>DWCF01005582.1:0-13941 GCA_018230265.1 Delias oraia
ACAAACTCCCTAAAGCGTCGAAATCAATTGGCTTTAGTTGGTTTAGCTTGTCTTCCATACACTGATTTTTCTTCTCTTCATTTAACGACAATTCTTTATAACGCTATATAATGCACAGTTTACACTGTAATTATATATATATATATATATATATTTATGATTCGACCCAATCCTTGGAGGTCCCAATTGTTGTTGAATCCAAGAAGTCCAGGACACGAAGTAGGTAAGTTCTTGGCTCCAAACTCAGCACCAACTCAGCATCAGGTCACCAATCTTGTATCAAACATACCCCCGAGAAATTTCGACTACATCTCAATATTTTTAAAACATTGCCATTGCTCTGCCCTTCCAGAGACCGAATATAAATTCCAAATTATTGAAATTAGTATAATCGGCAGACGTCGTCTTTTCCGGTACGAGAGCTACCGGGTGGAATTATTAACTCAGTAATCCATGGCCCGACTAAACCAGAAACAGAAACAGATACGCATAAAATTATAACCTTCCATTTTGTATTCTGAACAAAAGCCTTCTACTTCTAAGCTGCCTCTCTCTTATTTTTAGTCAAATCAGTTCAGCCGTACCTACTTGAGTTAGAAATTGTGTAATTAAGACGACTTTTATATATATGTATATAGATTTATATATAGACCAGGGTTCGAATCCGATATCCCTCGGTTCGTGATAGGTTTATAAAACCATTAAGATACGAGGCTCTAATGTAAAAACTCCCCTAAGATATTAATAGGAACGCTACTAGTGAATAAGATGGTTTTATCCTTAAACAACTCAATCATACGATCTGGTTTCTAGAGACAAGGGTTTTATGGGTTCACATTAACAGCATTGTTCGATGCGGCAGGTGATACGAACCTGTAGCTAGGTGATTTTTTTATGAATTTAGGCCACTGTGATAGTATATCTGTATTGTGATAAAACTTCTCCAGACACTGTCAAAACAGCAGGATCTATTGAGATTAAGAATGCTGATTAAGACTACATTTATTCCTACACTTTTTCTATACTAATATTATTATTTTTATGGTATAGCGCACAACGTAGTAGGTGGGTCTCCTATATGGTAATTCTACAGCCGCCAATGGACACCCGCGTCACATCGCGTTAGTTGTGTAGCCGTCTTTTGTTGTAAAGTAGATTTTGTGTATTTTAGACGTTGTAGAGGATAATCTTCGGATTTGAAAATATTGAAAATATTTTCACCAAAAATAACTATTTTATTAGCTACTCTGAAAAATATGCTGCCACTCTCAAAGTGATACTACAGGCTCACATAATAATCAGCGTAAAACCGTACTTGAGTTTCACTGAGTGAGTGAAGATGTGTGGGACTTGAAATTGTGCCGCTTAAACATACGCCAACACAACCAAAGCGCGCGTTGTGGCGCGGTTGTCCATGAGCGGTTTTCTTTTGTCATATAGGAGATGCACCTGCTCCGTTGTCCACTATACCATAAAAAAACTCAGTAGGTACTCGAGTCAGTCTGACTGGACACATCTCTACGTTGAACACTGAACATATTCTTTCTTGAGTCTCTGTTTTATGCCGGAAACAGTGACGAGGCTCCATTTTCGCACCCATCTGTGAGACACCATACTGACTCTCAGAGGCACCTCTCTCACGCCACGGCCCAGGCTAAGTTTCGTATCTCAAAGGAGACGTCCTTGCTCTAGTCTCGACTAAATATAAACTTCTCAGTGAGCCTGCGAGTTCGTCCCCCGTCCGCGTTAAGCTGTAATGGGCAGTCTGGTAAACAGCGAAAAGCCAATCATAAAAAAACACTGTTTTGTTACGTAAATATCCCCATACTTGTCCTGGCAATATTGAAATCGCTGTAGAAGGCAAATATAAGAAGAATAGGCTCCAAATGTTTGGTATTCCAATATAAAAGGAACGTAATGGCGTAACATTAAAACACAATTAAATATCACTTAGATATATTGACGTCTGAGTCATGCGGACCCTGTCTGCCCCTTAGCGCGTAAGGATCTATTAAATTCAAAGTCCTAATTTATGTACTCCAGTTTTATTTAAGTTTACACGACAAAAAGGGGTGTTACAATTGTTACGTGTACGGAAGTAATTTGAATTATTTATTTGAAAGTAACCTACTACATGTAAGGATAAACACCGGATTAGTGTGTAGCGGGCTGTACGGAATAGGAGATCACCGTCACGGGTAAATTATTTAATAAGAATTAATTAATTAATTTACATATTTAATAAGAATAAAATAATTAATTATTTATTAATTCTTAATCTGTTATTCTACAAAATATTTGTTTAGCTACTCGTAGAAGTAAAATTAGCTCAAGCACAGTTTTGAAACTCAATCGCGTCGGATCAGATTGCAAGATACACAGTTTCCCATAAGAAAAGTAACAGAGCACTTATTGCGTAAATGTATTGAAAAATTGTTGTAAATGTAGAACGAGGCATGGTTTATATATTGATATAAAATAACTTGGAGGCTGTTTTTATCTTTATCAATTAACCAGTAATGTTATTATTAAAGCACAAATAAAAACACATTGTCTTTTTTGAAATAAAAGAAAATTTATTGTGACGTAACTATATAAACAGTTATAATTTCTTACCAATTGTTTGCTAATCCGAGGAAATTGAGTCAGATCAAAGTTATTTATTAGTTATTTATTTATTTTTTTATTTTATTTTCCTAAAGATTAACTAATTTATTAATTTTATATAACTTAACTTAACTGTTCATTATTTTTATATAATTAATTATTTTGGCGTTTCTAAGTGGTAATTAATTTGTTATCCTACAGAATAAATGATTTTGACTGACTTATGCTATGTTGCGGTAGTAGTTAGGTACATAATTTTGTTCGCCGGAAATAGTGTAGCTTGCAAATGGTGAAACAATTTTATAAATCCGTCAAGATATTTTAATATATTTCTTTCCACGCTCCATCTTTATGTATAATCATCTGCCTGCAGAGTTATTCCGAACCTTCAAAAAGCGTACCTATCTATACCTAAACGGCCGTCAAAGACAATTCGTGATAATTTTTTGTTATTTTGCGGGCAACGGAGATGTTGGCATACCTATATGGTAAGAGATCTCCACCGCTTATGGACAATCGCGACATAGTCTGTGCATTGGTTGTTTATCTGGCATTTTTACGCCACTAAGCAGCACTTTTTAAGTATATCGATCACGTCGATATCGTCACTCTTTCACCGAAACAATAAAAGTACCGTTTCAAATACAACTACCATTTCACGCTGAGTATTCTGTGAGCCCGTGGTATCACTTCGGACGAGCCGGCCCAATTAGTGCGTTAGTATTTACTTCAACATGGCTCTCCCACGTTTGCGACAATATTAATACACTTGCCTGGTCACTGTCAAGTCCTTCCAGAGACCGAATTAATTATAAAGTACATTATAATGTATAATTGTCCGGATCGGGATTCGAATCCGATACCTGACGATTCATGGTAGTCTTTTAAAGCTCTCAAAACTTATCCTTTCTACGAGCTTTCAACTAGTTTGCTTATCGATGTCCCTGTGAACAGCCAAACATCTCGCCGGGTTTTTTAACAAAGGGTGACAGAATTCATCACCAAATAAATGAAAATTTAATGAAAGAATAAAACACAATACGTCTAACGTTCGTATTTTCGAAACGCACGTCAGAACCCTCTGTACGCCACACAAACGGAACGGGGAGACGGGAAGCCATCTGACACATCGCACTGCGAGTGGAAATGAAATGGCTGCCGGACTTTTTGAATTAGCACATATCTATCGCTTATATTCTATTATAAAGTATGTATAACTTGTCATCTTCATCATCTCAGCCGTAGCACGTCCACTGCTGGACATAGGCCTCCCCTTTGGACTTCCATTTGAGAGCCTCGTACCTAAGTGGTTTTATAAGTCTAGAATAAAGCCAGAGGAATCGGGTTCAAATCCCGAACCGGACAATTATAATTTAATTTATAATTTATTCGGTATCTGAAAGGGCTTGACATTGGCCAGGCAAGTAAGTGCCTTAATATGTCGCACCCGTGGGAGAGCCGTGTTGAAGTATATGCTGACGCACTGATTGGGCCGCCTCCTCCAAAATGATATCCACACGTTTAGAACACCAGCGTGAAAGTACTTGAATTGATTTGCTAAGTATGGATATCGGAAGTCCGCTTAATTAGCGTAAAAATCCGTCAACACAACCACACCACAAGATGACCCACCTGCTCCATTGTCCCTTATGTGATAAATAACTTAAGGGATTTAGTTTTCTCATCTGTTGACTGTCTTTGCTTCCGGTTTGGAATTTTACCTTGTAAATTGGTTCAAGATTGATCTTAGTTAATATATGAAGATCCGTTTGAAATATTCTTGTGTATTATCATGTTCATTTTTAAATCTTCAATTTGTTTTATTATGAATACTATTGATAACTGAGTACTGGTAAGAGATTGAAATACTTATTGGTAGATTAGATAAAAAAGTTATTGTAAGCATCTCTAGATGTCGTAATTCGATTTTAGCTATCATTTTTATCTCATTTATGTTTTAATAATATACTCGTACGGATTACGATTGTAAACAAAATAGTTTTGTGGTAAGAGATCACGCTCGCCCATGGACAACCTGCAATGTATGAATAATTAGATATTTATTTACTATAGTTACGTTATAGAAATAAAGTCATTTGTTTGATTTAAGTGCTCTTTCGGTACACTTATTTGATTTATTCATAGAAAATAATGCTTTTTTTAAGGTAGATTATATTTATTATTTATATAAAATTCTAGCTGATTCCGACAAACGTTGTTTTGCCTCATATATTATTAAGGACTAATATCCCTATTAACAAATTAGGGTTGATAGGAGAAGGGTAAAAGTGTAGAGTTTTAAATAATAATAAATGTATATATTTTTCATTGCTGCATCATAAAACACTGAAAAATTATATCTATATCGCCGATTCTCAGACCTACTCAATATGCACACAAAATTTCATGAGAATCGGTCAAGCCGTTGCGTAGGATTAAAAAAATACATTTAAGAATATAATTACTATAGTAGGTATATAGTGAGTGGAATATCAAAAGGCTTTAACGGAAGTCAGTGCAGTCAACACGATTATATATTCCTGCTCATCCCATACACTTTTATAGCCTTGGCCCCGGAAGTAGGTCGCTCGATTGTCATTACATTTTGTGCAGTCAGGGAAATGGGCGGCGACACCGCCACGATGAATTTTTAATATTCAATTTGCGACTCTGATCGAATATCTATTATTATATTTGAGAGCCTCGTAGCTAAGTGATTTTATGAGATCATGAAACGAGAGATATTGGTTTCGAATCTCGGCCCCGACAATTATAATTTACATAATTTATTCGGTCTCTGAAAGGGCTTGACAGTGACCGGGCGAGTATCTTAATGCACCTGGCTCTCCCATGGATAAACTTTAAATATTTTCCGATGCGCTTTTATTATTCAGCGAAAAGCTGTTTCATCCTGGTATTCTGTGAGCCCGTGGTATCATTCTGGCCCAATCAGCTTGACTCTTCCATGGGCAAATACAAAAAATTGCTGTGCTTCATTTTGTTTGTGGTCTGTATAACTTGACGAGTCTCCGGTATTCTCAATTACCGAAAAACTATTATTTCATGCTGATATTCTGTGAGTCCGTATAATCACAACGGTTGAGCCGGCCCAGTTAATGCATGGCTCTCCCGCGGGTAAACATTTTTGTATAGGGTGTCCCGTGAGATACTCCTAATTTAAAACTTAAATATTTTTAAATTCGTTGTTCAAAAGAGCGAGTGAGGGGCGGCAGTGTCTAGGGCCGAGCGGCCGGTCGGAAGCTCACCGGAGCGAGTCTGGTGACATAACTGGTCCTCCTTATTTTATAGAAGACAACGGAGCAGGTGGGTCTCCTATATGATAAGAGAACACCGCCGCCCATGAACAAACGCGCCTAAGTCCGCGAATGGTTGTGTTGCAGGATTTATACGCCGCTTAAGCGCCAATATAATGGCCTCCGATATCCTCACTCACTCCGGGAAACACAGTACAGGTATTTATTGTACTATAATGTAGTTATGATTGGTTTTACACATAAATCCATGCTCTAAGTGAATTCGTAGGGTAATGAGCTTAGTGTGAGCAGGTCAATATGGATCGATTACGAGGCCGGGTTTATCGCTAATGAACTCGGATTAATTGAATGTGTTGTTTACATTGATGCCGGATTGATACTAGAACTACTAGAAGTAGTCTTTGCTAAAATTTATTTCTTGAATTATTAGCATTATAAACTTCTCATCTTGTGGGATAGCTGCCACGCTTCTGTTTTTTTTATTTTTTTTTGTATAGTAAATATTGTTTTTATTGTTCTCACCTGTGGGAGAACCATGTTGAAGCATGTTCTGACGTATTAACTGGGCTCGTCCGAAGTGATAACACGGACTCACAAAATACTCAGCGTGAAATGGTATTTGTACTTGAAACGGTGCCGTTAGTGGCGTTAAAAGCCGACAACACAACCAATGCGTAGAATGTGGCGATAATTACTATTTTTCACCCTACACACAGTATAAGGCAATATTAGTACTGTGTAAAAAAATTACGGCAACATTGAGACTCCGGTGACGAGGGCATTTGAAACCTGTGAGCTTTTGTGATGAATATTAATGATACCAATTGCGAGCTTCATCAACCTTGACCTGATCTTCCCTCGACCTCAATTAATGATCATTTCGTTTTGTGAAAATGCAATAGACATTTTTTAGCTATCGTACATTCACATAAATGATTTATTAACTGTCATTTTTAATATATTACACAATGAAGTAACTTGTATCAGTTATGTATTCGGATGTATTCAATTACGTTAACACCAATGCTCGTTCTGTATATGGTATCTCTGCTATGGGGCTGTCTATTAATCACGAGATCTTTCATTTAGCAATCTTTGATCCCCCTTGGTGAGATATAGTAAGATTTAAGACTCCCTCCTCCCCCCATCCAACATCACGTCTATGTTTATTACCTACAAGGAATCTTAAAAGTTTCCGAATATTATCTTTAAATACAGCTATAAAGTATAATGTTATTTTTACGTTAGTTATAAAGTTACCGTTTTATATATTATTTTTATTAAGTTCGATAATTGTTTTTCTAATATAGGACTTTTACTATCTCCTTTTTTTATTCTATAGCCGACAGCGGAGTAAGTGGATGTCCTAAATGGTGAAAAAACACTGCCGCCCATGAACAACCGCGCCACAGTCGATGCATTGGTTGTGTTGCCGCCTTTTTACGCCGCTTAAGCAGAACTTTTAAGGGCCTCCGATATCATCACTCACTCTGCGAAAATCAGTACAAGTACCGCGTCACGCTGAGTATTCTGTGAGCCCGTGATATCACTTCGGACGAGCCGGCCCAATTGGTGCGTCAGCATATGTTTTAGCGTGGCTCTCCCACGGGTGCAACACTATTAAGAAACTCGCCCGTTCACTGTCAAGCCCTTCCAGAGACCGAAAAATTATAAATTAAATTATAATTGTCCGGACCGGGATTCGAGCCCGATAGCTCTCTCTTCATGGTACACTTTTATAACCATTAAGCTACGAGGCTCTCAAAACTCCTATAGTTCTGTGTCAATGATAAAATTGCCTTTTTTCAGACGAAGGCGACGCTAGTTCGGACAGCCGATCCGACAGCAGTGAAGACGAGGTAACAGAGCACGTGACAGCGACGCCACCACCAATCATGGCGGCTGCCAGGGCACAGGTAAGATACTCTAAATGCCTGAACTATGTCCGATGATGTCGATTGGTTTCTGTATTTAAATCTAACACTTGCTTAGATCCTAGATAGAGATCTTAGATCTCGCAGCGAGATTCCGAGCATTGGTTTCCATAGCTCGCTGAGTGACTCGGATCTTCTCCATCAGGCCCATCGTGAGCGACCAGATAGAAATGTATACGTAGTTGTGGCAGTCGTACTATACCTAAGCGTATATTGTGTGAGCACCTAAATGTGTAATATTGTGTGAGCATTTTACAGACTACCGCTACATAGTGATAATAACATTGAACAGTTCGGTCTTCAGGTACCGACCATAAGTGTGACTCCGCATAGCCCCGGCGTGCTTGATGATAGCCTTCAGCAACTGCGGAGGCTGCACGCGGTCGTTCAGCAAATGAGAGCCGCGCCATTGCCTTTTCTGGTAAGTCATGCTTTCAAAATACGACTTCTAAAAGGCTTATTAATACGTAGTGTATTTTTACACCTTTTTAGGATTGTATGAACAGATGGACGTGGATTTTTATACAGTTACTGTTAAAAAGGAAAGTGTAACCAGTAGGACGCTTTTTTATATAAATAATTTGGTTGCTTTGCCAAAATCATGTTCTGTCTCGCTTCTACAATAACAGATGCTGGTTAGAGAGAGGGTGACAGAATGTTTAATATATTGTTTCAATTGTATGTAAACATTACACAAACCATTATGACCTTTGAAAACATATTAACACTTGAGCCTACATATGCCTTGAAAGCCGGCAACACATCCTTGTTCCAGTTTGAGCTAGGGAGTTGGACAGCTTCTGAGTGAGCAGCCTGCTTCTTGTCTCTCGTTTTTAATATACAACAAACAGAAAATCATAAATAAATGAGGGTGCTGTCAGAACTGTATGGTCATACAGAGAGTAGACATTCCAAAAATAATAATAATTAAATTACACACAGATATTGTTAGAATTTTTAACAAATAGTTAATTATTAGTAATTAATAGTATTATATACGAGTATTATCCAATTATATGGATACGATGTAGTCGATCTTGTTAATATATAGATGAATGTTTCCCAGCCTACAGGAACGAGTAGATTGAGTACATCTTGTCCATCGCTGTGTAAAGATGGCGTGGTGGACACTGAATGCTCTTCGCCAACGCATCTGGACTTTTACCCTCAGAGCAGGAAGGGTAGCGGTTAGTATAAAACAAGAATTTACTAGTGATTTGTGTGACGCAATAAAAGGGCTGGCTCGTTCGGTGGGATACCATGCTGACAGAATACCGGCTGGAAATACAGTGCTTCGTTGAGTAAGCATACCGGGGGTTACCGTTACAAAGTTTAGGTAACTAAACAATTTTGTTTACCGCTTAAGTGGACTTAAAAGCCGCTAAAACATCAAAGTTTAAATTGCAATATTTTACATATGATAAGCATTTAGGTATGTATAATATAAATGACTCGGCAAACTTTGTTTTACCTTATAAATGAAAATTTTTAATTTTTTGGGTTAATTTATATTCTCTATGTTACTTCCAAATAACGTAGCTTTCTGTTTTATTTTATTATTTCTTATGGCAAGAGAACCCCGCCGCCCATGGACAACTGCGCACAGTCCGTTCATTGGTTGTGTTTCCGGCTTTTTACGCCAATAAAGCAATAAAGTGGAATTTTTAAGGACTTCGGATATCCGCATTCACTCAGCGAAACACAAGAAACATAGTTTGAAGTACAACTACCATTTCACGCTGAGTATTCTATGAGCCCGTAGTATCACTTCGGACGAGCCGGCACAATTATTGCGTCCGCATATGTTTAAGCATGACTGTCCCACGCGTGAAAGAATTTTCAATATAGGTTCAGTAAATCCAGAGATTAGCCCTTCAATGTCAGAAACACATTATATAAGTATAGATATATAACTAAAATAAAGCATGTTTAAAAGTATTAGTGGTTTAAACATATATTCGGATACACTATTCGATTTTTTGATATTTCCAGGTGAATCCAGGCAATGGATGCCGTGGGAGAAACGGGATGAAGGCAGACGCAGCTCATGGGCGGCGCTGGAACCGGCGCTTCCCCAACACGAAGCCCAGAGGCATAGAGGGTGATTTATAACTAGACTTCTCTATGTAATAGGAGGCAAACGTACAGAATTCAAAATAAGAGATTTTTTTATGGAAACGGTGGCAAAACGGGCAGGAGGCTCACGTAGTGTAAGCGGTCGTTCGTCCATGGGCACCTTTAGCCTTTGTAGAACCATAGGTGCTTTGCAGGTATCGTATCAGTCCAAACAGCTCCCTAGAACATTCCTCATGGTAAATGCGATAGAAGATGCTGAGCGAAGTAGCATTTTTACGCTCTCAAAGATTTAAGTTTATCGGAAAACTTTTTTAAAAACTAAAGTTACAGACTGTTCACGATTTTAAACAGGACTTTTTTTAGTTTTAACTATTTTTAGTACGATTTATTTGAATATATTGTATTTATTTCAAAGAGGAATAGAAATATTGAAGTAAATGTATGGGAAATTATATTTCAGAGCGTTGAACGGGCACAGTGCTTCGCTGTCGTCGATGGAGTCGGAAGGTGACGCGCCTCGACCTGTTAGGCATTCAACTCACTCCCTCAATGACAACGATCTCGCTGTGAGTCTGATTTTTTTTGGGATTTTATGAACTGGTATTAATATCCTCACCCGCTCATCGAAACATAGTAGAAGTACCGTTTCACGCTGAGTATTCTGTGAGCCCGTGGTATCATCAGACGAGCCGCCCCGATTAGCCGTGCGTCAGCACGGCATTCCTACGGGTGTGATGGTGTTAAAACACTCATCCGGCCACTGTCAAGCCCTTGCAGAGACCGAATAAATTATAATTGTCCGGACCGGGATTTGAACTCGACACCTGTCGCTTCATGGTAGACTTATAAACTCACTTATCTTTTCTTTTTACAAGTCTTTTCTTTTTATTTACTTATTACCTGACCTATTCTCACTGTTCGAGTCTTACTTACCTGTTACTTACCTGAGTCTCTTATAAATTTAAAGTGTCAGAAAGTGAACGAAAAATAACTATTTGTAACGGATTTCATTATGTTATACTTATGAAAAACATTAAATTATTTAAAACTTACAAGTCGAATATAAGTTTTGAATTTCATACATTGATTTTAGTATAAGCACAGTTTAATTTGATTATTTAATTATTTAATTGAATTTTAATCTATAGAAAATGTTACAGAAAGAGTTTGAGAAAGTGACAGCGGCACTTCGCGGCGCTACGAGCGCGGTGCCAAGTAGTGGTAGTTCGAGACTACTAGCAAGACTACCTCTACAGAAGAGCGTGTCTACTCCAAGCATTGTTGCTGCCGTACAACCGCCGCAGCCGCCTCCGCCCACCAAAATGTGAGTAACAACAAGGTCTAAAACACCATTGATAATAACCCTTCAGAAATTATAAGTACATATCAGAAATATATTTTTTATACATAGAAGCGTAAAAAAACCAGATAGGATAGATGTATTTCTATTTATATCATGGATAAAAAGGTATAATAATTAAAAGTGTATCAGTAGTTTCTTAGATAAGCCTAAGCTCTTTCGCCATCGTTTCCATAATAAAAGTAACAAAGACAGGTTGTGCGGGGAAAATCCTAAAGATTTGGGCAGAAGGATAAACATCCGCCATTCTTAAGGAAAACATTTTTTAGCCTTCAAATGCATTTATATTCATGAAAGAGATAAACATATTTTATACATAGTAGAATTTTAGAAAGTTCTTAGGTCTGAATTTAGAAAATATACATTGAATTTTGTGTTATTTTCTAAAAATTGTGTATTACCGAAGTTTTATGTGAAAAATTTTTCGTAATAAGCATTATTTCATGAAAAGTGATTTATTGAATTAAGTGATGTCCTGTAAAATTATTAATAATTTTAATGAAATTAGGTCCTAAAGGGTTAGATTTAAATGGTTCTGAAAGGCCTTAAAATTTTTAAAAATATTTAAAACATCACTCATAGAATACTCAGCGTGAAACGGTACTTGTACTGTGTTTCGCAATGTGAGTGAAGATATCGGAGGCATTTAAAAGTGCCGCTTAAGCGGCGTAATAAGCAGGCAACACAACCAATGCACGGACTGTGACGCTGGTGTTCTCTTATCATTTGGAGACCCACCTGCTCAGTTGTCCGCTATACTATAAAATTTTTCTAGTGAAAATACGTTGTTCTCAGCGATTTTTATTGAAAATTTGAGTCTTGAAGCATGATTAGACTTTGATACGAATGCATGTCAGGTTGGAGTGTTGTATGCACAATTGGCTTTGCAGTTTTTCGTTTTTGTCGCACTAACAAAATGGTTAGGCTACACCGTTTTTTATATGTTTCACTGATTTTGTTTTTTTTTTCGCACTATACGGTACATTGTGACAGTTCCGCGTTTGACAGTAGATGTGAAATAGAGTATAAATAATAGAGTAGATAATTATTTGTTAGTTATTCTTTGGATAGACACTGTTTTGGCTGGCTCGTTCGAGGTGATACCACGGGCTCACAGAATCCTCAGCGTGAAATGGTAGTTGTACTTGAAATGGTACTTCTATTGTGTTTCTCTGAGTGAAGATATCGGAGGACCTCAAAAATGCCGCTTAAGTTAAAACCCTGCAGCACATCCAATGCGCGGTCTGTGGCGCGGTTGTCCTTGGTGTTCCCTTACAATATTAGAAAACCCAGCTTTTCCGTTGTCCGCTATACTATAAAATTTTTTGACTGTCACAAGTACCAATAACAGTTTGTCGCACCGCTTATCGTGCCATCTCGCTCGTGTTAGCAAATTAGCCGTTGGTGAGAGCGAGACAGAGAGCGACGAAGATGCCTCAGCGGCGACTGTAGGCGCGGTCCAACTCGCAGGCCGGAGGAATAACTCGCATCAAGAACACTTGGGCTTACATCGGCTGGCATTTTTAGAACAGTGAGTGTCTCGCTCTAGTGCAGTGGTTCCCAAACTCTTATTTCATAGATCAGTATTTTTCAACATGTGGTCCGTGTACCTCTCGGAGTCCGCGATGTCGCCTTTGGACCATACATAAATGCTATTACTAAAATAAATACCTAATCTGATTTATTTGGTTAAGGGCCCCGTGAAAACTCCTTGAATTTCTAAGGGTGGCTGAAATAGGTTAGGGTTCGCTGTCTTAGACTACTTTAAAAAAATTTCTGGATCTGGTGGACACTGCAGCAACATTTCTATCAACTTCTTAATCTCGAAAAAAGTGAAGATTAGCTCTTTATGCTTAAAGTTTCAAAGACGACGAAGAGATGCAAGTACAGTAAAAATCCATATAGCGACTTTGAAGGGGCCGCATAGGGACCATCGTTATATCTGATAAAAAAATACAGTAGTAAGTAGTAGTAGTACATGCTTACAACTGTAGACACCCATTTTTGTCACGCCCAACGTAGACCCCGAATGTCCCGTCGACCCCTGGGGTCCACCTGGACCACTTTGGGAATTACTGCTCTAGTGTATTGTTTTAACTGAGGAAAGAGCGAGATGGATATAACGTCTTTGTGTTACTTTTATAACACACAGATGTTGAGAAATGAAGGCTGAATACTGTTAAGAATAATTTTTAATATATTTTAAGGTTAAATTGATCAAGGTAATTTTTTTTAATATAATTTAATACCTGCATGCATTTAAGCTTCGCTTAGTGTGATTATTTGCTTAGTTAGATAACATGGCAATAATATATGATAATTTTATGTTACGTTTTACAGAGCGGCATACGACCAACACGCTGAGAAGAGAAGGAAACGGGGCAGCTTATTCTTCAGGAAGAAAAAGGTAAGAGTTTTATGGTATAGCGGATATCGGAGCAGGTGGGTCTCCTGTATGCTAAGACATTGACAACTGCGCTACAGTCGGAGTTTGGTTGTGTTGACGACATTTTGAGCTGATTTAACGGTGTAATTTCAAAGGCCTCCGACATACTTACTCAGCGAAATACTGTAAAAGTATCATTTTAAATACAACTACCGTTTCACGCCGGGTATTCTGTGAGCCCGTGGTATCACTTCGGACGAGCCGGCCCGATTAGTGCGTCAGCATATGCTTCAGCATGGCTCT
>DWCF01005583.1:0-13939 GCA_018230265.1 Delias oraia
TTAACATGATAAAATCATAGACAATAAGTCTAATTGCCTATGATTTTTAACATGATAAAATCATAGACAATAAGTCTAATTGCCTATGATTTTTAACATGATAAAATCATAGACAATAAGTCTTATTGCCTATGATTTTAAATGATTTTTAAAATGATAAAATCATAGACAATAAGTCTTATTGTCTATGATTTTTTTTATATTTCTTCTATACTATAATAAAACCTGGAAGTGATATTTAATTTACATAATAATCATACAATCTCACTATCAGCAAAATGATCATAGACAATGAAACATATTTAATTGGTTTAGATAAGATAAATCATATCTTAATCCGGCATGAATCATTAAAAAAAAATTGGGATGTCTCAAACATTAAGTAATTAATTATACAATATATTTCTTACGTCTTGTAACATATACATTATACCTATAATTATTATTTAATATAAAAATCATCTTATATCCAGATTTTTTTCAAAAATTAAAATTTCTTTGTTGACTAATCATTTTGTCAAGCCTTCACACAATTATCGATGTAATTATTTAATATATACAAATAAATGCGAATTTTCATTATTATTTTGTAAGCACTATTATTTCATATATGTTTATCCGTGGCAGAGCCATGCTGAAGCTTATGCTGAGTAATTGCGCCGACTCGTCCGAATCGGGCTCACAGAAACCACGGGCTCATAGAATACTCAGGAGGATATCGGAGGCCCTTAAGTGCTGCTTAAGTGGTGTGAAAAGAAGGCTACACAACCAGAGTGGTGCGGTTCTCTTACCATATACGAGACCCACCTGCTCCGTTGATCGCTATACAATAAAAAAATATACATATAAGATAGAAAATATTTAACTACAATTAAAAACTCCAATTTATCTTCAAATAAATGAATTTGTTGCACTGTGAACAAAGAAAGAACCTTCAAAAATATGACGTTTGATTAATAGGCAGTGACAGCGCTGAATGCGGCAAATTCAAACGGAGAACTATTAATTTTATCTACATATGTTTGAGATATACCTAATCTGTGCTCGCCATCATTCACCGCACGTCCCGCCATTATAATCATAGACAACTGGATGACAGGTCGCGGCGTTCATTACGAGAGAATTTTATAATGCCTGGGACAAAATGGTGCGGCGCCGGCCAGTTAGCTAACAGTTACAACGAGTTGGGACAAGATAGGAACGAAGACAGATGCTGTAGGGCCCACGATAATTGTCGAGTCAACATAGGCGCCTTTAAGAGAAGATTTGGCTTGTTCAACTATAGGCCGTATACGATCTCACACTGCAAATGTGATAGGAGGTTAGTTCTTTTTTGTTTATGGATTCACGGGTTTGACATTTGGTTTGGGAGTGGGAGTCTGTGGTATATGCGTTGGCAGTGTTAGCCGTATACCAAAACGACCGTCCGTTCATTACAAGTCTACTACAGTTTAGAAGACTATAGTGGCAACATAAAGTCAGGGGTCGACTTATAGTGAACGGACTGTAAGCGGATAAATTTAATAGATCACAACTATAGATAAACATTATATAGTCTGTGATGGTTTAAGCAAATGACATTTGTGTCACCTTCAAAATTATAAACATTTTACTCATTTAATTTTCAATTAACTGTTAGGTGTGATCTATTAGATTGATCTTTTGTGGATTGTAGGTGACAGGACTCAAAAGTTTTGGTATACGCCTGTTGCTGTATATTTTGCTGGTGATTTTGTGCACCAATGGGGTTTGGTATCACCATTTTGTCCGCTTGGTTCCATTTGTATATTATTTTACAAGCATTCTCGACTTCATACAGGTTTTGACGGCAAAGATTTTATTATACACAAACTATGTACATATTTGAACTTTAAATCAGGGGTTTCTTAAATGGGATCCACGGAACCTCCAGGGAGGCAGTCTGTAAGATGATGCCCAGGGGTCCATAATAGCGCATCTAAATAATATTATTACCAAACAAGAATATATTTGTTACTAATTAAGATTTGTTTTATATTTCAAGTTATTCCTACATTACTATTACGTCAACTTAATTTTTGAGCCTCATGGCTTAATGGTTTAATACGTTAACCATGAAGACAGATTAAAATAATAAAATAACATTTCTAAACTATATAATATTTCTCGAAAATGTTTATTTATAAGTCATTGTACTGTATTGACATGTTTCCCGTGGGAGAGCCATGCTTAAGCATATGCGGACGCAGAATACTCAGTGTGAAATAATAGTTGTACTTGAAATGGTATTTCTACGATTTTCGCTGAGTTAGTGAAGATATTGAAGGCCCTTTAAAATGCTGATGAAGCGGCGTAAAAAGCCGGCAACACAGTAAGCGGTGGTGATTGGCGGCGGTGTTCTCTTACCATATAGGAGACCCACTTGCTCCGTTGTCCGCTGTACTATAAAAAATTAGATTTTCGTAAATCAATTTCGGTCATGATACATCTATCATTTTCTAACAAAGCAGACATAACGGCCCAAAAAATACACATAGAATCCTGTTTGGTTCGTTAAAGGTCGCTTTTAAGGATTTAAGGCTTTATTGCATACTTTAGGACCTGCTGTAAAGCAGTCGAATGGTTTTATTGATGTTTCCATCCGGTTGAACTGTATTTTATTACATATCATTATTTCTAAAGTGTATAGCAGATTTCATACACGGACCCCTAGGAATTGAATTCTATTTCACCTGTGGGAAAACCTTGTTGAGACAGTAATTAAGCCGGCTCGTCCGAAGTGATACCACGGGCCCATAGAATACTAAACGCGAATAGATAGTTGTACTGGAGACGGTACTTCTATGTTTTGCTGAGTGAGTGAGGATATCGGATGTCTTTAAAAATGCCGCTTAAGCGGCGTAAAGCCGTTGTCCATGGGCGGCCATGTTCTCTTAACATATAGGAGACACGTCCGCTACGTTATCTGCTACAGAATAAAAATAAAAATTCTATTTCCATGGTCTGACTGACAATTCCATGATTTGTTTTTTATTTTGCATGACAGTAACGTAATATATGAAAATACATGTAAATGCTACTATGTTAGTATCTTATTTTAATAAACTACTGTATTTAAAAAAAATAGTCTTCTCTCTATTTAACTCTGTTCTTTCTTTTAATTGATCTTATCGATTGATCTAAATTCCTTGTCTTATTATTCTTCACTTGGTCCGTGGATACCGATATAAGATTATATTGTAGTTACTTTTATATCTTGTCCTGTAATTTTTTTAATAGTTGGATAACAGAGCAGGTGGGTCTCCTATATGGTAAGAGAACACCGCCGCTCGTGGATTACCGCGCCATAGTCCGCGCAATTTTTTTTTGGAAGGCTACATTTTGCTAGCCATACAGCTTTACACGGTCTTTTCGGCAAACCGTGAATTTGATTTTTAGCTGCGACTAGCGCAAGGGCGTCTCAAGCGAGACACGGACCTCGGCTTGGGCCGTCGCAGGGTATTGCGCCTGGGCAGCCGGTCGGAAGCTAACCGGAGTGAGTCCGGCTACGTAGCTAGGACCTCGCCTCCGTATCCGGCGGAGGAGGTTGGTCTGAGTATTGGTTGTGTTGCTGGCTTTTTACGCCATTTAAGCGGCATTGTTAAGGGCCTCCGAAATCCTTTCTCACTCAGAGAAACACAGTAGAATAATTCTAAACGGTAGCGAAAATTGCGCGTGCATCTCCATGGGACTATAAAGAAAATTAAAATTCACTATTATTTATAAATTTTAACCAACTTCAACGTTCAATTCTGAAACGTTCAAAACTGTAATAAATAATAAATTTTACATATTTAAGACTTAATTACTAAATGCTTTTATAAAAAAACAGTGTATACCACTTATATTTATAATAAAAATATTAAATGAAAATAAAATAATATAATAAATTTTTTATCATTTATAGTGGCTTGGTAACGAATTTATCACCTTTTTTATATAAAAATAAACCAGTATAATAAGTAATTATATAAAATAAAACTGATGTAATAAGTAATATAAAAATCAATCACAAAAAGGCATAATTGGCGGTAATCGCAATAACAGAGAGACATAAGCGTTGACATATGACAACCGGAAGAGATCAATGACAGCTGACACGTCAAACTGAACTGTCAAACGTCAACAGAAAAAAGCGCGACGCAATGGACGTGCTTCGGGTGCCGGGGACTAAATGGTGCGGTAAAGGTTTCTCAGCGACACATTATTCACAATTGGGAGGTTATACACGCACTGACAGATGCTGTAGAGTACACGATTTGAGATGTCCTTTCTGGATTGGTGGCATGGAGAAAAAATACGGCCTCTACAATTGGCGGGTTAATACGTTGATGCACTGCCGATGCGACGAGAGGTTTGTATTGCTTGTCTGTGTATCTGTGTATCTGTGTAGCGCTTTTGTGTTTGCACTTGTGTATTATTTATAGTCTGTGCTTTAGTTTATGTTGGATCTATGGGAGCGTTCAAGTTCTTTAAAGTATTGTGTGCCACGTTCCACTAGTATTTTTTTGTTTTTGCAATAGCTGTTAGCTTCCGGCCATTTTTTTTCTATAGCAGACAACGGAGTCTTTTATATGAAAAGAGAACACCGCCGCCCATGAACAATTGCGCCACAGTCCGTGCATTGGTTGTGTTGCCGGTTTTTTATGCCGGTTAAATGAAATATCTTCCATGCATTATGTAACTTGAACACTCCCTTAAGCACTGTTTTTAACATTGTGATTGTAGTTTAATCTGTGGTAGTTTTGACTATGTGACAGCGCGATTTTTCCCTCTATTTTGATTTTTATTTTAAGTTTAGTTAAACGTGGTCGCTTACGATGGGTCTAATGGAGAAGCTCGGAGTCTCGCTGCGAGATAAAATCAGAAATGAGGTTATCCGCAGCTTAACTGAAGTAACCGACATTGCCCGCCGTATTAGTAAGTTGAAGTGGCCATGGGCTGGCCACATCGCTCGACGAACCGACAACCGATGGGGAAGAAAGGTTCTCGAGTGGCGACCGCGTAACGGAAAACGCAGAGTGGGACGTCCTGCCACGCCATGGAAAAACGAACTCACGACGGTCACGGGCAACCGCTGGACCCAGATCACTCAAGATCGTAATAAGTGGCCGTCTTTGGGGAAAGCCTATGTCCAGCAGTGGACTTGATGGGCTGATGATGATGATTAAGTTTATAGGTGGAGCAGTAAATTACTTAAGCAGGGGTTTGTCTGAGCTTTAGACGCGTTAAAATCTTTTGTATTGATGCAACAATAACAATTCTGCGTCGATACAGAATGCCTGATATGCGCAATCCTAACAAAATGTCTTATAAATATTTTTTTTCTTAAGTATCTATTAACAAGTTTCTATAAGTACCCATTACATTTATTGCACTAAGAAGTTCCCTTGCTGTAAATGATATACCTTTTTTATTATATCAATATTTCAAGTAAAATTCGGATCCCGGTTCGGACAATAATAAATTATAATTTAATATAATCGCTCTTTGGATGGGCTTGATAGTGGCCGGGCGAGTGTCTTAATACTGTCGATCCTTGGAAGAGCCATCCTGAGGCATTTGCTGACGCACTATTTGTGTCGGCTTATCCGAAGTGATACCACGGGCTCACAGAATACTCCAACCTGCTGCGTTGTCCACTATATAATACAAAAAATAAAAAAAATGACGACGCTCTGTTTGCCCAAGTTTGCTATAGCCTTCTACATAGATTTTAAGATTTATTCCTTAAACAAAACCATTTAAATAAACTTGTATGCCCTTAAAAATGTTTGCTTACCTCTAATAAGAAATATATTATTCCTATAACAATTATTTTAGTACAACTTATATAATAATATATATATAATAATAGTATGTTATATATGTATGTTATATATATAATAATAGTATGATTTTGATCGTACTTTTGAATGAAAGTCGACTTTTAACATTGAAAACTATTTTCACTTATAATTAAACTTAATTCCTTCACATTCTGTAAAATAATCTTTGACTTACTAATATACTATATATATATATATATATATGATTATGCCATATTGTGTAAAAAAGGTGGTAATTTAAATTAAATTAAATTATGTTTCTGAAATAAACTCCAGAAACTAGATACGCTATAATAATTTAAAATCTTATTGCAAAATGACTGCCATTTAAAATGACTGAAAATTAAAGGAAACCCATATATACAAGGAGGTTTTTCTTTTTATAATATATAAATTCTAAAAAAATTCTATTTTAAAGTATGTTTTTGAAAATCACAGTTTAATTTATGATTCGTCCTTTAATTGAAGTGTATTTTGACACAATTCTACGCGAATTTGTTGTCACAACTATTTTATTACGACTTGTAATAATAATAGAATGATTTAATCATACTTATGATTGAAAGTCGACTTAAAATATAATTAATGAGACCCAATTTCCTCGTATTATATTTGCTGTCTTTGACTTTCTAATATATATTTTTGAATTATAATAATTTGTATAAAAAATGGCGTTAATTATGTTTCTGAAAAAAATCCCGAAACCAGACACAATAATACTTATTTTAAAATAATTTCAAATGACAATATACATATTGCAAGACACTGACATTTGACATGACTGACAATTAAAGGAAAATTTTATATACAAGGAGGTTTTTCTTTACATATTATAAAATTCTTTTATTTTAAAGTATATTTTTGAAAATCACAGTTTAATTTATGATTCGTCCGTTAATTGAAATGTATTTTGACACAATTCTCACAGACATACACGTTTCTATAGACAAACCACAGAGTAATAAAAATTGTTGACCCTTAAGAGTAAAAAAAGTCCCAAATGTCCCCAAATAATCAGCGTGGCATATTAATAGAGTCATTACGGGCCGCCGCGGGCATTAGATAAATGTTTTATATTATAAATAAAATAGATAGAAAAAGCTTAGTTGTTGACGGTTTAGAAAAGAGGTATGGAGTTGTTTCAATTGAATTTATTTTCTGTATTATTATGGTATATCGGACGATGGAGCAGGTGGATCTCTTATATGGTAAGAGAACACCGCTGCCCGTGAGCAAACGCGCCACGGTGTGCACTTTGGTTGTGTTGCCGCCTCTTTATCTCTAAAAATAAAATAAATAAAAAGAAAATATATTTCTTTAATAAAATTCGGTTTTTTTGCTAATGTGTAATAGATAAATATAATAAGAAAATACAACTTGAACGATTGTAAGTTTAAATAATAAACTTTAAATGTCTTTAATATATATTTTTGGTATAGCGGACAACGTGAGTCTCCTATATGGTGAGAGAACACTGCCGCTCATGGAAAGCCGCGCCACAGTCGACCTTGGTTGTGTAATGTGTTACCGGGTTTTTAATCCACTTAAGTGGTATTTTTAATCGTCTCTGATATCTTCACTCACTCAGATAAATACATTATAAGTATCATTCTCTGAGTATTCTGTGAGCCCGTGGTATCACACCGAACGAGCCGGCCCAATTAGTGCGTCAGCATATGCTTCAACATGGCTCTATCGAGTGCGACAATATTAAAACACTCGCCCGGCCACTGTCAAGCCGGTAACAATTACCTGATGTTTAAAACCCGCCCATGGACAATAACTCCACAGTTTCCTTGTTCCCGGTGACATTTATAAAAAGACCGATGCTATCTAGCATACCTCCTAATTGAAGGTCATAAATAAAACCTCCGGGAACATGTAAATGTTCGTTTGATTGACAATTATATTAAAATTTTATTTGCTTTTCTCTATTTCCTTGTAAGTTTACTTTACTACTGAGATCTTGATGGTAAATGAACATACGATGAAAACCTTCAGTTCGGTTTCTAATTAAAAAATTTATTTATAATTTATTTATTTTATTTGCCTTTATTTCATTTTCTTAAGCACCCGCTGCTCTGCAAGGGCTGTGTGTCCATGGGCGTAGTATCGGAGTTCGCCACCGATGTTATAAAAAAACTATATTTTTTATATATGTACTTCATATAATTTATTTCGAAAAAATTGTAAAAATATTACAAAAAAAAATCTGAAAACATGGTTAAAAGACATTTTTTTTATTTAGCAGGCAACAGAATAGGCGAGTCACCTTTACGATTACAGATCACCGCCGCCCATGGACAATCGCGCCACATACAGTTGTATTGCTTTATCACGCAATTGAGCAGTATCGTAACTAGACTTTTATGCACGTGGTGCGAGCTGTCAAAGCTGCGCCCCTGAAAAATGCTCAAATCAGACTTATAGTTTAGAGGACAATGGAGCTGGTGGGTCACCAACATGGTAAGAGAACACCGCCGCTCATGGACAACCGCGTCACAGTCCGCATTTGCTGTGTTGCTGGCTTTTTACGCCACTTAAGCGGCACTTTTAAGAGCTGATATCCTCACTTGCTCTGCGATACGCAGTACAAGTGGCCGTACAAGAGTAATCTGTGAGCCCGTGGTATCACTTCGAACTAGGTGTGCCATTTAGTGCGTTCGCATATGCTTCAGAATTACTCTCCCACAGTTGAAATCATATCGCGTATGCTGTGAGTATTATAATTTATAAAACAAATGTACTTCAACTTTAAAAAAGCATATAATTTGAAAAAAATTAAAAATCCTTAGCAACCGCCAAAAATAACCCACAATATAAATATCACGCCGCAAGAAATGTGTTTTGTATGTGTTAATTATTTCTGATGTTTAAAAATCCGTGCGAGGCTGAGGTGAGCTACTAATGTACAAAAAAAAACTCAAAAACATGTTGAGATCCCAATTCCGAGGTGTAGATAAAAAATAACGACAAAGGATTCGTTTTAAATCGATATTAAAAGGTTGGATTGTTAGAAAAAGATATCAATTCTAGATTATTAAATTTCATAAGAATCTATTCCTTATTATAAAGAGTTAACAGCCATATTCCTATGTATGGGATATTATTACCTGACAAGAGAAAAGTAATTGATAATCGTCACAGATTATATCAAGTCTTAAGTGTAAGGCGGAACTTTGTCTTGTCTGTGGTTCTGTGGTCGCTGTCAGTTTTGGCGCCATTGCAACAAATAAATGTTTTATTTTCTAAGTGTATTCACGGTTTTGTGTGTTAAATTGCTGTAGTTTTACGTATTAATTGCACGACCATGTAGACAATTAAAGGAGAATGGGTTAATTCAGTGGAATGTTGTGTATATTGTGAAAATTCTCGAATTTAAACTATACTTTTCGGTCAATATTAAAAGATTCAATTGTTAGAAAAAGATATCAATGCTAGATTATTACATTTCATAAGAATCTATTCCTTATTATAAAGACTTAACAGCCATATTCCTATGTATGGGATATTATTACCTGACAAGAGAAAAGTAATTGATAATTGTCACAGATTATATCAAGTCTTAAGTGTAAGGCGAAACTTTGTCTTGTCTGTGGTTCTGTGACGTCGCTGTCAGTTTTGGCGCCATTGCGACGCGATTCGCGTTTTCGCGATTTTGTGTGTTAAATTGCTGTAGTTTTTTGTTTTTTTTATATAGTATAGCGGACAGCGTAGCTGATCTCTTATGTGGTAATAGAATACCACCGGTCATGGACAACCGCGCATGGCATATAGTCCGCGTATTTCACTTTTAAGAGCCTCCAATAACTCTGCGAAACACACTACCATTTCACGCTGAGTATTCTGTGAGCCCGTGGTATAATATATGCTTCAGCATGGCTATTCTACGCCTGCGACACTATTAAGACACTCGCCCGGCCACTCTCAAGCCCTGCTAGAGACCGAATAAATTATAAATTAAATTATAATTGTTCGGACCGGGATTCAACTCAGGTTATGGTACACTTTTAAAACCATAAAGCCTATTTATCCCAATGTTAAGTCTTCAAATCATATTGCCTTTAGGTACCTACTTGTGATATGCAATCTGATCGGTAGGTACTTAAAATTTGAAGTACACATGAAAAAATAAAACCTTTATAAAATCCGACAGCAGGTGGTCTTCTGCGAAGGAATGCCAATTTCAAGCCTTTTTAATTTATTACATACATACGCTATGTTGCTAACACGACAACCATATAACATATGTCATCTGCAGTCATATGGTTGTATCCGCTATTAGATTGAATGACTAGCTCGTTGAATGACGACATTTAGTTGAATGACTAAAGGACAACTCGTCGTAATGTAACGTTCAAGGTCGTGACGTAATTTCATTTAGCGATTTATTTGAATGAGATATAAGGCTGAAACATATTTAGGTTAGGTCTATACCTAACCTAACCTAACCTAACCTATAATTTAACTATTTAAATCCATGCTGTCACACTATTTTATTACAAAAAGGTCACTTGGAAGTAAAATTAATCAAATATATATCAACACGTTGCTATTTGTGCCAGCTGCTTGACGCCATATTTGTTTTGGAGACTACTATTGCCGCTGTGGAAAAAATATAACTAAATTATAATCACTTGGCTGATTTTACGTCCGCTCTGTTCAAAGGGCTATGTTACAAACCGCTACCTAGTTGAGTGACGTGTGTTCATTTTTATTCATTCTCTGAATGTCGTCATTCAATGAACGCGCTAGTGATTCAATGAAACAGATCTAACCAGATGACTGCAGATGACATATCTATGTACTTTTCTCTAAATCTATTCCATCCTAAAAGTATTACTATTATTGAACTAATTCTCATACATTTTGGTTCATTCATTAAAATCGGTTATTTTAATATAGCGGACAACGGAGCAGGTGGATGTTCTATATGGCAAGGAACACCGACGCCCATGGACAACCGCGCCACAGTCCGAACATTGGTTGTATCACCGCTGAAGCGGCAGTTTTAAGGGCCTCCGATATCTCACTCTGCGAGACACAGTACAAGTACCATTTCACGAGTATTCTGTGAGCCTGATATCACTTCCGACGAGTCCAATTAGTGCATCCGCATATGCTTCCGCATGGCTCTACCACGGTGTTAAGTTTTGACATACAGCCTAATGTCACAGCTATCAGTCAAAGCATTAGGCCAGTGTTGCCAGCCAACAAAAAGGCGTTTCCACCCGGATAAACAGGAAAATAGTTATAGATAAATGACAAAGAAGGTGCGGCCCCCTGACGTTCATAATTTATGTATTGTCAGGCGATATTTAACGCATTATTCACAGATTATAAACCCTACGAAGCGTGGCGATAAAGGCAAAATGGCGTCTTGACAGCTATGTCGATACTTTTGCGCGGGAAATGACAATTTTCAAGCGTCTATAATTATTTCATTAAATTTTAACTTTCAATTCTTTTTTATAGTCAACACAACGATTCTTACTTCTTCTATTTAAGTCTCGGATTACGTCGTATCTTCTGGAAAAAGCCTTCAGAATTTCCACTGTTGTATGCCGTGGGTAACACTTCTCCAGTTTGAATGCGGTCCACTTTATTTATTTTATAGCGGACAACGGAGCAGATGGGTCTCCTATATGGTAAGAACACCGCCGTCCATGGACAACCGCGCCACAGTTCCTGTATTGGTTGTGTTGCCGGATTTTTACGCCACTTAAGCGGTTCAAAGCCTCCGATATTCTCACTCACTCTGCGAAAAACAGTATAAATACCATTTCACGCTAAATATTCTGTGAGCCCGTGGTATCACTTCAGACGAGCCGGCCAAAGTAGTGCGTTAACATATGCTTCAACATGGCTCCCCCACGGGAAACATGTCAATATAGTACAATGACTTATAAATAAACATTTTCGAGAAATATTATATAACGTAATAATATCTAATATATTCTAAAATTTCCGGGTCACATTGGTTTTTAACCGTTATTACTCCTCCGAAACGGCTTGACCGATTTTTATGAAATTTTGTATGCATATTGAGTAGGTCTGAGAACCGGCTACTATTTTATACCCCTGTGTGATATGGATTAATTTAATTATTTTTCTATATCGGTCAACGGTGCAGATGGGTCTCCTATATGGTAAGAGAACACCGTGGCCATATACAACCGCGCCACAGTCCGCGCTTTGGTTGTGTCGGCTTTCAACGCATTCGCTAGGCCTACGATCTCCTCAAACATTAACGAATTTTTTATGTGCATTGTGTGGTAATAAATAATTGTAAATAAATAACTAGAGAAATATATTCTACAGACGCCATGTTAACAATATTAATTTGTCCCTTGTCGAGATGGGAACACCTGCAGTCTATACATCTGTAGTCTATAGTTTCCACGCCATTACCCGCCCATTGAACTGCGCGGTTCGAAAATCGAACGTTCACCACAAATGTCAAGATTCCGCGTCAACTGTCAAGTACAGACGTTATCTTTTGTTGTTAATTTTTGTATTGTTCTCTCTAAAATATAACAATGTTAAATGATACAAATTAATTTTATAATAGCAAAGAAAGCCCTGCACGCGGTTTTGTATGTGTACCACGAAGCGAGCGAAATCGGGTTCGAATCCCGATCCGAACATTTATAATTTATGTGGTCTTTGGTATTGCTTAACAGTCGCACCTATAGGAGAGCCATGCTGACACACTAAATGGACTCACAGAATCATCATTCACTATCATCATTTCAGCCGTAAGACGTCCACTGCTGGGTATAAGCCTCCCTCTTGAACCTCCATGCGTATCTGTCGTAGGTGACTTGCATCTAACGACTTCCGACGACCTTTATAAGGTCTGTACACCTTTTGGGTGGACGTACCACGCTGCGCTTGCCGGTCTAATACTTTTCTGCCCCGTCGGCCATCCGCTCTACGTCAGATATGGCCTGCCCATTGCCACTTTAGCTCGCTAAGCCCGTACAGAATCGAATAATAACTCGGCTTAGAAATGCCACGAAGCATTGAAAAATCTGCCATTTATTTCTATTGTGAGAAAAAGTTTTGAATGAAAATGTTAATTTTCTTTTTATACACAATAAAACAAAAAGCCATGACCCATTTAGAAGAACGCGAATGGCGCTCAAAGCTGAAAAGTCACAGCGTAAAACTATTATACCCACTACAGTTGAATAAAAAAATAAATCCACCAAAAAGGTTGTGCGGGCAAAGCTGGCCATTGAGTTAACGAGGAAAAAAAAACAATTCGAATTTCGAAGTTGGAATTCCCGCTAATTCTTTTTTTGGGCGGCAATAATCCTTCTTTTGTTCTTAAGATCGCCCGCATCGGTGTTTGCCACTTGTACAGTAACTAAGCCACTTATAGGCTTTCGAGTAGTGATGCTGTAGTATCGATAGACAAGAATCGATATTCTACAGCAGACAACGGAGCAGATGGGTCTCCTATATGGTAAGAGAACTCCGCCGCCCATGGACAATCGCACCACAGTCCGTGCATTGGTTGTGTTGCTTTTTACGCCAGTTAAGCAGCACTTTTGCCTGCGATATCCTCATTCAGCGTGTAGTATTCACAGTAGAGGCACCGTTTCAAGTTCTACTTCACGTTAGGTATTCTGTGAGCCCGTGATATCACTTCGGACGAGTCGGCCAAATTAATGCGCCCATATTCAGCATGGCTCTCTCTCGTGATCACGGCAATTCAGCTCTATATAATATTAGTATAGAAATATAGATAGGAAACGTAAGAACGGCCGGTAATAAAATCTTTTTATATAAATATAAAAAGATAATATATAATATATCGTCTTTGGGGGAGGCGTATGTCCAGCGGTGGACTTGAATGGGCTGATGATGATGATGATGATAGAAGTTGTTTATATTTCGTGTTTTTATTTGACGTAAAAAATCATATTAAATTATTATCGCACAGATGAATCCATATTTATTATAATGACAGTAAATATATAGTGAGACGAATAAAACATAAAATGAGAGGGGAGAATGATTATTGCAATATTCCTCAATAAAATACTAGAATTTACACACTGGTTTTACTTGGATTTACAAAGTTA
>DWCF01005584.1:0-13934 GCA_018230265.1 Delias oraia
CGCATTGTGTTGCTGGCTTTTTATACCGATACGTTTAAGGGCTGAGTAAGGACAGCAAACACAATACAAGTACCGTTTCACTTTGAGTATACAGTGAGCACTTGGTATCACTTCGGACGAGCCGGACTAATTAGTGCGTCCGCATATGCTTCAGCATTGCGCTCCCACTGGTACTACAGTATTAAGACACTCACCCGTCTACTGTCAAGCCCTTTCAGAGAACGAAAAAACTATAAATTAAATTATAATTGTTCAAACCGAGATTAGAACCCGATACCTCTCGCTTCATGGTACACTTTTAAAACCATTAAGCTACGAGGCTCTCGAATCAATAAGATAGCAAAATTCTAACGCAAAGACATTTTTATTGAGCTGTAGATTTGCAACTCTTACAAGCTTTACCTTTTTATAATTGTTAACAAAACATATCGCGTTTCCTTGAGGCAAATCCTCCAGGATATGCAATGGCGTATACGGGGGGTATGTAAACATTACGACTTAAGTGGGTAAGTGGGGATGTAATAACATAATATTGTTTGTGACAACATATGATATTTGGAGCGATTTGAATATCACCATATTTACTTTTGACTCCAATCTGTACACGAGGAAGGGGAGAAGTTTTATAATTCCAAAAATAAATAGGGTTGTCTCATCTTATCGATATTGAGCGAATTCACAATTAAAATTTTGTCTTTTTGTCAATTAAATGATATAAAATAAAATTTTGACAGTTATTATATTGTAGATCAATTAAAAATTACAACTAAATATGTTTATCTCGTTACCAACTGAAGATGGCAGACATGTTCAACCATTGCCATCTTAGAGAGCCTCATAGCTAAATGGTTTTAAAAGTCCACCATGAAGCGTGAGGTATAGGGTTCGAATCCCGGTCCGGAAAATTATAATTAATTCGGTTTCTGGAAGGACTTGTTAGTGGCCGGGCGAGTGTCTTAATACTGTCGTACTCAAGGGAGGGATTATGAAGCATATGCCGATGCACGAATTGGCCTGGTTCGTCCGAAGCGATACCACGGGCTCACAGAATACTCAGCGTGAAATGGTAGTTTTATTTGAAATGGTACTTCTATTATTTTTCCCTGACTGAGTGATGATATCGGAGGTCCTTAAAAATGCCGCTTAAGTGGCTCAAAAAGCTGGCAACACAACCAATGTTTGGACTGTGGCGCGGTTGTCCATGGACTGCGGTGTTCTCTTACATATAGAACACCCACTTGCTCCGTTATCCGGAATACCATAAAAAATTGTACTAAAAAAAATTACATGTTACTACTGCTAATCTAATTTTTACAAAATATGTAAATATGCATAAAATATAAAATAAATTCTTGTAAAATATTAAACGTTCCTACTTCAAAAAGTTAAAAGCTATAGTTGACAACATCTAAGCAGCATATTGAAATGAAGTGAGGCTTTTATGGTAGGTAACCCAGGAAATTAACTTTCATATTATCATTAGATTTACTATAAGTGTATTTTCTCGTTCAAACCATTTAAAATCTAGGCTTAGCTAAACAAATTGATTCACTTTCGAAAACCGGTCACAATACGCATGTGCGATTGGTAATGGTTATGTTAATTAGGGCTAAATTTGCGAAACAGCCTCGATTTTAACCAAAATAGGTTAAATTTATAATTATATCCGTCGTTATCTGTTCAATACGTGAATGGAAATTACATAGTTAATGTAACAATTTAGACGCTCAAATGCGACGTAAATTTTGAAATAGAAGACAGCTGTCAACTGTCAGCACGGTCCTTTTTCCTTGAACGCTCTTTCTACGAAATGCTAGTAATTCGTCACATAATACCTAGTATTCAAAGTTCAATATTTGAATTTAAAAAGTTAGTCACGTTATGCCTACTTAAAAGATAATAAAAGTTATAAAAATTGTACTTTCCGAAAATACGTCACAAAAGCGCCAGCTTATCAAATCTTATCAAATCAACTATAGATTAATTCTTTACGTGGGAGAGCCATCCTGAAGCGTATACTGACGCAATTATTGGGCCGGCTCGTCCGAAGTGATACCACAGGCTGACAAATTACAAGCATAAGACAGTACATTTAGTGTTTCACTGAGAGAAAATATCAGAGGCCCTTAAAATTATACAGTTAAACGACGTGAAAGGTCATCAACATAAACAAAAGCGTGAATCATAGTCCGTTTGTTTATGGTCGGCGATGCTCTCTTACCATAGAGGAGAACCGACTGATCCGATGCCCGCTATATGATAAAATATATAATACATGAAATAAATTATCGATATAACAACATCTCCAGCCTCAAGAAATGAGGTGAGCTCACCAAATATTGACATAAGACTTGGGAGACGACGCAGAAATGTCACCAAACAGAGGTGTCTGCTTATTTGTCTAGCAATAGAAATCGCAATAACGCGCCAACCGTCTCTGACACAAACACTAACGAAAGTACTACAATTGGAGACGAGTGTTTCTGATACGATAATAGTTATACTAGCCAATACTCACGTAATATTGTGTATCTAAGGATACAGTATTATTATTAGTATTATATTCTTCATATCATCCCGTGGGTGTCGTAAGTGGCGCATAAGGGACGAACCGGAGGGCGGGCAGCAGCGTCTTCCGCGTACTACAAAACCTAACTGCAAACTCCAACCCGCCTGCCAAGCGTGGCGATTGTGGCAAATACCTCCATGGAGGTCCGAAGGGGAGGCCTATGTCCAGCAGTGGATGTCCTACGGCTGAAATGATGTTGATGATGAAGTATACAGTAAAAAATCACAGAAATGTGGTTGTTGATAAGGATAACACCTGAACTATAAGTAGTTGATATACACAAAATACTCAGCGTGAAACGATACTTGTACTGTGTTTCGTAGAGTGAGTGTGGATATCGGAGGTCCTTAAAAGAGCCGTTCAAGAGGCGTAAAAAGCCGTCAACACAACCATGCGTGCACAGTGGCCCGGTTGTTCATGGGCGGCGGTGTTATCTTACCATATAGGAGAGCTACCTACTCCGTTGTCACTTGTCTGCTATAGAATCTATTACCATGATTGAGAGCCTCGTAATGATTTTAAAAAGTATCGGGTTCGGACAAATAAAATTTCAATTATATTTTATTTGATCTCTGGAAAGGCTTGACAGTGGCCGGGCGAGTGTTTTAATATTGTCGCACCCGTGGGAGAGCCATGCTGAAGCAAATGTTGACTCACTAATTGGGCCGGCTCGTCCGAAGTGATACCACGAGTTTACAGAATACTCACAGTGAAACGGTACTTGTACTCTGTTTCGCAGAGTGATTGAGGATATTGGAGGCCATTAAAAGTGCAGCTTAAATGGCAAAAAGCTACAGTTGTTCATGGGCGGCGGTGTTCTCTTATCAAATAGGAGAGACACCTGCTCCCTTGTCCGCTATAAAATAATAGAGATAAAAAATTTCACTACAAGTTATAGTTTACATTTTAGTAAAAGTTTTTTAGTTTAGAAATACTATATTTAACTACCTAGAATTGATATTACATGAAACACAGTTGCATAGAAAATATTGATATCTACCCCTGAAGTGAATCATTTTTCTCATAGTCTGTCTTACATAAGTTTCGTACGCAGTTTTAGCTGAATGTTTCAAAAGCGCAAATTTCAAACTAACAAAAAGCCAAAATACTTACAACACCAATCAGCATTATAAGTTTATATTGTGAAAGTTTGCAACAAAATTATAAAACTTAATTCTAACAAACTGTATGGCAAGACCTTAACTTATGCCTTAATTGTACATCCAATGGCTGTTTTATTCATAACGAAAATTTCTTGGGCAAAATAATTAGGAACTGTAAAGGGAATTAGTAATGAGTAGCAGTATTGAGGCTCAGATTTGAAGCGTTTGATGTTCTTTACTTGAAGATTTGTAATAACTTTGGAAATGCGTTCACAATTAGATATTAATTAAGGAAATAATTACAATTTCTGATGTTTTCTCTGGTTGAAAAGTTTGTTGAGGATGAAGTACGTAAGCCCCAGATGTACTTTTGCTGGTAGAAAGTTTCATTATATTACATTGGATTTTGTTGTTATTCTTAAATATAGATGATATTTAATTTTCATTGTTATACCTTACTTTTCGAATTTTAAATGAACGTATAGCCTTTGTGTATATCTGTAGTACTAAAATACGTCTGGTGAAGTTTTCTTCCTAAACGTGGGCTTAAATATTTTATAAATTTTTTGGAGCACATTCTGGTGCCAAAATTTGACAATTTTATTATTTCAAGTTATCAAGAAAATATATCTACTCAATGTTTAGTTAAATATATGCTTCATATTTGTAAATAAATAGCGACATATGCTGGTTTCAAAAGTGAAGCAACACTTTTTGATTTGAATATGAAAACGATCCTATTCCCATGGACATGTCTGGCCCTTGTAGATTCGCAGGTGCGTTATCGGCAAAAATTAACAAAAATCTGATTCAAAATACAAAACATTCGTATTGAAAAATTTTGACTGAGCAAAAGTCTGATATAAAGTCTACCGACATAAGTTTTTATAAATTTGAAACATAAAATACTGCTGGTATAATTAATAGATTACAACATTTATAGTTTCATAATCTAATAAAACATTTAAAAACACCAACAATGGCACATCTTTTTAACGCATCACGCAGTCCAGTCTATTTTATAAATGAGAAAAGTTGAACTACTAGTTGTGGTAGTAAAATAAATAATAATTGAATTACAAAACTTGATCTAAAACTTGCCTGTAACTCGGAGGATATCGGAGGTGGCGCGGTTGTCCACGGGCGCCGGTGCTCTCTAACCTTATAGGAGACCTGCTCCGTTGTCCGCTATTCTATAAAAAAAATTTAATCTCCAAAATTACATGTCTTTTTAAAGTATCATGCAATACTCGAGTGTAATTAATAAATGTTGAGCAAATAGTTGTGGTAATAAGGACTAATTGAATCATAGTATAAAAGAATTCTGATTTAAAATAAACTAATAAAACATTTCAAAACTTCATCCATGACATGTCTTTTTGACATATCTCCCAGTCGAGTGTAATTGATAAGTGACAAATGCTTTTGAAAGTTTTGACACGGTCCAAGTACCATATTTAAAATTAATGAAATCAACAGTACACATTGTATTTTTGTAGTGCAGATGGAATCTCATTTCCGCTACAATGTTCCTGTCATCGACCGATAATAGACCCCAGTTGTTTTTTTACTAACCCATGCAATACATACACATAAATGAGACCTGTTTGAATGGTCTTCCCGGACCGAAGGATCACGTTAAACTCATAATAGACATCCCCAAGATCGCATAAATCATAACACAGTCTACATTCGAAAGTTTTGTAACTTTTGACGTTTTACAACTAATAAAATATTACTTATAAAAATGTAACTCCAACTTTTTAGTTTCAAAGACCCTTCGGTCAAAAACACATTAATGTCAGATGCATAAACCACAAATAGCCTTGTAGCTTAGTAGCCTTTTAAGTCTACCAGGAAGCGAGAGATATCGGGTTCGATTCCCGGTCCGAATAAAAAAGTTTATAATTTATTAGGTCCTTGCATGGGCCAAGTGAATTTCTTAACACTGTCATACTCGTAAGAGAGCCACTGACGCCACTGTGACGCACTAATTCGGCTGGCACGTCCGATTACGGGCTCACATAAAACCAGTGGGTAACCGAAATTGTACAGCGTTTCGCCGAGTGAGTGAAGATATCGGAGGTCCTTAAAAGTGCCGCTTAAGCGGCGTAAAAAGCCGGCAACAAACCAATGCGCGGACTGTGGCGCGGTTGTTCATGGGCGGAGGTGTTATCTTACCATATTGGAGATCCACCTGCTCTGTTGTCAGCTATACCATAAAAAAATACTATAGAAAAGCGTTCATCACATTGATATCACAAACAAATACTTAATTTGATTTTTGTATAGAGCTCTTCCCTATAAACCGATTCTATATTCCCTTTTCGGTTTAACTGTGATTTGATTAGGTAAGGATTGGTCCCTTTTGTGTTTAAGTCACGTCCTCAGTCAGCCACAAAGCCCGATGGTGCGTTAATTTATTGACTATTGTGTCTATTAGATTGGCTTTTTATGTAATAGTTTTTTCCCGGAGCTTTTTCAAGACTAAAACATTAACCAACCATATCATACAGAGTAAACAATTAAATCATTCCGTTCATAAGCTGTCAAGTATCAATATTTTATGCTGAAATATTTTAACTTACATTGTATTGAGCGTTTTATATCAGACGAATAACTTAGCTATGAAAAATGTTAAAAAATTAACGGCGTGCCGTACGTACCGGGAATTTTTAAAAACATTTCTTAACTGTGGAATTTGCACATTGATAAACTTGTTTTTTAATGTTTGTCAATAGTTAATAGAAATCTATACAGGCTCGAAAGAGCCTGTATAGATTTCTATTAGAAAAATGAATAGAATTTAGAAAAATGAAAATTTTTCTATAAGTTTTGGCCCGTAAGATAAAATTATTATCATAAACATATAACATGTCAATTTAATGCAATACGATTTGATGACATTTGACATTAAATATAAAAAACTTTAAGTATTTTATACAGTTTTTACTAATTCAATGCCATTTTCCCTATAGAGCGCTTTTCATTTGAATTGCTCAGTGATGCACGCGACATCGTGGTTACAGCTAGTTTAAATATAAGGGTGACCGCAATAAATCCCTCTAATTCGAGGGCTGGCTTTAAAATAAAAATTATTAATTAGGTACATAACAAATTTAAGTCATATCATCAGCACTCAAGGAAACATTAATATTTATAATGCAACCTTAAAGAATCTTGATAGCGCTTAACTCCTTACACACTATTAAACCCGAAAATGCGACAGGGCTCGCGTGGCCCAAACAATTAGTATAACGGTCTTACAGACCGTGGGTTATCTAAATTGTAAATATCGTACACTGACGTGTTAACTTGTGCTAGAGCACCGTGAAAAGTATAATTAGCATTGATTGTTTGTATGTAACTATAGCTCTAACCATTTGTTCATACATCTTATTAAAAGAGCTTTTTACTTTTTAATATGTATCAGCCGGTAAGTAGGCCCTTAATTATAATTATAACAACTTTACGGCTTTCGCGTTTAATTATTTAACGGATAAGTTCTGGTAAGATAACAATTATACTTATTTAGAGGCCCATTAACCCCGACGTGTCGTTTATTCAGTCTACTTAATATTATTGATTAGATCAACTAATCAAACAGAAAAACATTGATATTTTAAAACTACATATCATATTAACACATAATATAATATTATACTTACAATTTTTGTTTATTATACTAATGTGAAACAATTAGTGTAATATTTATTATGTATTAATAAAATACATCTCAATATTACCAACAACTTTCATGGGAGTTGTTCTTTGACAGCGCTTCCTTATGCTAGCATAAAATCGTTTAAAACTTTTTCTAAAACAAGAAAATAGAAAAAAACACTGCAAACTATAAATTAATTGAATAGGTATGTATGTAAAGGCGTTTCTTTTCTTGTAGTTTTGGCATTGATTGATGGTCTGTTTTCAATTTATCGTTGAATAAATAATTAAGTAATTGTGTCGGCATTTTTATAAGGCCTTTCATTGTTAGAGAATTACGAACGTTGAGGTCTAGTTCTATGCCAAGGAACTGAAAGGGTTATTGAATAATTTGAATTATAACAATTATTAATGTATTTTTGTTTGCTTTTATTTTTGTTGAATAAATAGATTTTTTGATAATAATTATTATATATACTATATGGTACCGAAATAACTTGTTAATACATAGATAATATACTATTTACATTTTAGGACCTTTACCATATTTTAATACACATTTTTTACGATTCCGCTTATGATTCAGTGTGGCAATTTTATATTTTTTTCTAGGCATTCCACTCCGTTTCCTAATGATTCTAAAATATACATAATTAGGAAGGTTATTGGGAATTTATTGAATTTAATATATAACTATGCCTAACAGACGTAGTCACTAGTGAAAGATAGTCATAAAATGATTCGAAAACTCATTTTCTCTTCTATAAAAAATGATATCAAAAAGATTTCGAAGCAGAAAACTAATGAAACAACGGCGTTAAAAAGCCATTACGGCGGAATTAATTAGTTTAAAAAATATACGAGTACACTTGGCATTTTGAGGGTTATTTCCTAATATTGTCACAATATTTGGATCCTTAATTCAATACATTATGGTTGATATTCGCTTAAAATATTTCAAGTTCAGGATAATGTTGATAGCATCACCTATGTTTTCAAAAGTTGGTCATTTGCATGAATTAATTTTAAGGTTCGGATGGGATTGTTTAAGCTATGAATTTTGTTTTATACTGTTTAAGCATATTTTAGTAATTAAGTAACACGCCAATGAATAATATATTTTATTTTATCTGCCTCTTTTACTTTTCTTGTATTTGATTTGTTAATTATGCGTGCTCATAGCTGCGCTAGATTGTAGATATCTCAATATATAGTATATCTCTCAAGTTTTTTCTTTATTTCCAAGTGAAAGAAACTAAAGAATATTCATAGATTTATTTAAATTTATTTTATAACTATAGTTTGTTGTTCGATATTTAATAACTAATTGCCCCAAGTGACTTCGTTCCGTCAAAAGTTACAGGTCTTACTATTTTAATTTACTCTATGGCTTGTATGAGAAAAGAAGTGTTGATATTACTCATTTCCTCTTAATTTTGACGTCTTTACTCTTTACCTTGCTGCGGTCTTAACGAAAATATAAAAACAACTGAAATAATCCATCTGTGCTCGAGTTTTAAGCTAAGTTTGCAGAAATATTGCTGTACTTAAAACTATATCCTAAATATTTTCACTCTCTCTTTCACGTACATTTGTAATGAAAATGAAGATGGAATTGAATGCATACAAAAAACGAGATGAAACACTTTAATCAGAGACTTCATTGGGATCGTAGATAATAGAATTTATAAAACTTTACTTCCATGAAGTGTATACCGAGGTGGCGTCAAACTACGTTTAACTATTACGACTAGTAATTTGATTGGCCTGTCATCAGCTCATGTAGGGGCTGAATATTTGAGGGGTGGTAACTATTCCCAAACTTCCCCAAGGAATAGAACCAAGGTTGCTATACTTTTGGTAATACCCATTTGTGACTCATTTTAATATTAATTATATTTGACACTTATAGACACCAAACATTATGAAATGGAAGATAAATTAATAAAAACTTATTAAAAAGATGCCTAATTTCACGCGTGGGAGAGCCATGCTGAAACATATGCGTACGCAATAGTTGGGCCGGCTCATCCAAAATGATACCACGGACTCACAGAATACTCAGCGAAATAGTAGTTGTACTTGAAACGGTGCGCCTCTACTGTTTCGCTGAGTCAGTGGTGACATCGGAGTCTCATAAAAATGCTGATTAAGTGACGTAAAAAGCCAGTAACACAACTAATGCGTGGAGTGTGGCGTAGTTGTCCAAGGGCGGCGGTGTTCTCTTACAATATAGCAACCCATCTGCTGTCTCCGTTGTCCGCTATACAATACAAAAAATTGGTTACTATTAAGATATGACTAATAATTTCTAAGAAGATGCTTTTTCGTCTTATTAATATTGTACGTGTGTTTTTAAATTTGTGTTTTTAAATAATAGATCCCTTTTCTGTTTTTTGTGAATGACTATGTTGCTGTTTGACCATACGGTCCTGACAGCTTTATCGCGGGCTTTTGGGGACAAGCGTAAGCACGCCCGAGAGTTTACACGATTAGCACAAGGGCGCCTCCTGCGAGATTCGAACCTCGGCTTGGACTATCGTGGGGAGAAACTAGTCGCATGGGCGGCCGAACGGCACTCACCGAGGTGAGTATTTCTTCATATATAATATTGATTATATATTGTTATATTGATAGGGGAAATAATACATAGCTATTTTTTTTTATTGTTAGTATAACGTAAGCGTCAGCCTAACAACTTACTTATTGCCTAAGTTTACACCGTTACCCAAGCGCTTAGTGCAGAAGAAACGGCAACAAACTGCACTGCTGCATTTTCATAATAAAATTTACATATGTATACCTATTTAGGTCTTAGAAAAACCTAGGGCTCCTATAAAATTTCATTCGTATTTTAGTGAATAAATAAACCCGAAGCGCAATCTATTTCACAATTACATTTTCCATATCAACGCTTATCATCTTTTATCACTCTAAGTACGCCTTAACAGAATATTATAATAGCCGAGTAATAACTCATAATGCAACAAAGAGAGCACTTAAGCTCATAATATCTGTATACTGTTAGCTTTCAAAGCAATAAAATAAAGGAAGCGTTATCAGTGAATTAACAAATGCGAGGCTTGTGAAATAGGCCTAATCACCGATTTGTCATCCAATGCTCGGCCATTGAGCTTCTGTTCGATAAGCGAGAGTGTAACACCGGGTTGTTTTCGCTGTACGAAGCTTATTCATTTTATTGAATTCAATTCATTCTCTTCTATTTCTTGATAATTTTCAAGCGAACACTTACAAAAATTGAAGCCAACAGTTCTTCAATAGAAACATTTTATATTTTCTTAATATAAGTTAAATTTTGAAAATGGATTTCGTTTTAGTTTAGCTTTATCTAACATAGTATTTAACGTAGGGAAAGATTTCCAAATTCTTTTTGTATTAGTTTAGATTATACTGAAGTTGCCCAAATTCAATTCCAATCTTCTAATTACATATCATCTCTAAAAATCTCCAAAGTCAAAATAATCAGAACCCTTTATTATGTATCATTCGTCATCCATACCTATAATTTAAATAATCTTTGGACGGCAAGGTGTTTTAAACAAACTTTAAGAGTTTCAGCGTTAAAAACACCATTAACCTACTTAATTTGAAAGTTACTTTATGGTGTATTGTACGATAGATTTCTATAGTTTAAGATAGAGAGAAAAAATATCGTTTTTTTATATCTTTTACAATAAATACTAGCAGAGTTGTTTGGAAGATTTTGATGGAAGTATATTTTTTTTTGAGTCTATAATAATGTAAATTAGCTCTTTCTTTAATAATTATAATAAACTTTTTTACTAGTTAGTTTTCAGACTCCTGTTGAAGCATAAGGGCTAACAGTGATAGCAGAGTGTCTTAATACTGTCCCATGGATACCGGAATAGATTAGAATACCGGAATAGTTGAAGCATATATCTACGCACTAATTAGACCGGCTAGTCTGTAAAGATACCACGGGCTCTCAGAATACCAGCTTATTTTACTGTTTCGCTCAATAAATGTGGTAACCGGAATGCCATTGTGTTAAACCGCTTACACGGCGTATAAAGCCGGTTACACAAACAATTACGTCCATGAGCGACGGTAGTCCAACTTTCAAGTAACCCGTCTGCCCCGTTCTCCATTATATAATAAAAAATATATACATCATACCAAACTAATTAAACAGATTTTAACATAGCCGCATTTACTTCTTAGAAAAAATCAAGTCTCTTTCTTAAACTTTTAAAATTTGATGATTGCAGCCACACTCTAAAACGGCATACTACATAATATTAACGGCCGAGTTGTAAATCTTCTAAACAGCAATATAACAGACGGTCAATAGTTTTATAATTTCAATTTTATAGCTATCTTTACGATTTTAGACGAGTTTCCAAGATCTTTGATGTGTTTTTATTCCAATGTTATTTCGGCTTTAAGATGTAATTTTTTTATAAACCTATGGTAAGTCTAGTTGCTATTAAAAGATCACAATACAATTGAATAGAAAATTTCTTTACAGATTGTATTACTGCTAAAGGATAATAAACTTAATAATAGTTAAATTGTAAAAAAATATCTGTAAACAACTGTAACTATAATGTATAGATATTTTACAGCTCATCCGAAGTGATACCACGGGCTCACAGAATACTCAGCGTGAAACGGTACTGTTACTATGTTCTCTGCGTTCTCTACTGTTTTCGCTAAGTGACAGAGAGACTTAATATGAGAGACTTAAGCGGCGTAAAAAGCCGGCAACACAACCAATTCGCGGACAGTCGGGCGTTGTTTATGGGCGCCGATGTATGTGATGCTCTTGTCATATATTTACCCACCTGTTCCGTTGACCACTAAACGTAAACAAAATTGAGTATTGCTTAAAGCAGTCGTCTACGGCTTATTATTTGCAACACTGTAGCTGCAGCTAAGGCGTGCCAAATACAGCATATGCCTTAAAAGTACAAACAAAATACTCAATATTGTAAGTTTCAAGATCAAAACAAATGCAGTTGGAAACAAGTAACAAGGAATAGACAAGTCACGACAACTTGCTCACAAAAGTTGGTCCGAGTTGCAGCAACTTGCTCAGCCGGTAACTTTTGCCGACTGCACTTGATCGCCACCCTCGTGTCCTTGCGGAATCCTATTTTATAACTTTACACTTTTAAACTTAAACAGCGAAAAATCTACTGCGACGCAGTGGGAGTCGCTTTCCAAATAAACTCCAACTTGATTGAATAGCGTTTTTGCATCACGACCATTGTTTCATGCGCTGATTGAGATCTCTCATTTCATCATCATCATTTCAGCCGTAAGACGTCCACTGCTGGACATAGGCCTCTCCTTGGATTTCCATAAATACCTGTCGGTTGATTGAGATTGAGCTCTCTATATCTCCATATTTATATAAAAAAGATTCCAAAGTCAATAAATTACTCGATAAAAATGAATATTTGTTTAAAATTTTTACCTATATCATAAGAAGATTATCCGTTATTATATTTTTTATAATATTTAACCGACGTTCTTAACAACAAAAAAACGTTCAAAAACAGTGATTTATTATATTTAATTATAATTGACATATATTACATTACAATTGTTAAGTTTTAAGGGCTTATTAAGATAAATTATTACCTTAGGTCAAATAATGTTAAAGTAAGGTATAACATTTTGTCGCGGGTAACCGCTGGATCCAGATCGCTCAAGATCGCAGCGGGTGAGCGTCTTTGGGGGAGGCCCATGTCCAGCAGTGGACTTAAATGGGCTGATGATGATGATGATGATGATGAAGGTATACCATACCATATATGTATTATATATGTATACGTGGTATGTATGTATAAAGTTTATTCAACTTCGGAAAAAGAACTATAATAGTTAGCTTACCTTTTTGTATAGAAAATTATAATATGTATTTATAAAAATAATAATATAATATGTATTTCTTAATAGTTTTTATCTATTAAGGTATACTCAGAGTATCATATAATTATACATTTTTCATACATATTTCAGTTTTAAGACGTTTTGATTTTTTAACTCTATTCCCGGATGGAAGGATAGTATCAAATCATTCAATTAAAATACTTTATAGCTAATTAAAGATTTACTCAAAAGCTAAATAATTTTCTAATGAAATCCTGTACCTATTAAGAAATAGCACTGTTGGTGGAATCTGACAGTGATACCTAACAAGTACACATTCGTTTCATATATACAATATTGTAAGCACGAAACGAAACTCAATTTGTTAATAAACAAGACGAATTGTAAAAATAATATAATATTCGCGGTTGTCTGGATTTGATGTTCGCACAAAGGGACATACGATAGCCCTTTGTGAAGCCTCGGGATAGGTAATGCACTTTACAAAGTGTTTATAATTGGTAAATGAATGCGGATATGTGAAATGTGTCGTTTTCATGTCACTAACACGAGATTGCTTTATAGCTCGTATTGACATTTACAGAAGCGGTAACAAATATAGTTTAGCTCACAGAGATTTATGATTTAATCAATTTTCATTTTAAGTTATTAATTACTTTTAAAATATTTAAATGAAATATATGTTAGATTGGAGAAGCGATAGAAAATCTGGTAAATAA
>DWCF01005585.1:0-13934 GCA_018230265.1 Delias oraia
TTTTATCTAAACTTATAAAATGATAAATCTTTTTCGGTATTGAAGAATATGGACAATAATAACCTAGAGTCACATTGTCGTTCATGGGCGTCTGTTATTCCAAATTTGAATGTTAATGTTAATTTAAAAAATCCCGTTTTTATTTATAGATTTTACTACGAGATCATATATATTGTGAAAAAATATTTAAAACAATTAAATGGTATACTAGAAAGTAATTCATGTTTTTGCAAATTACATAGAATTCGTAAAACGTTAAACTTGTATTCTTGTACTGTGTTTCGCTGAGTGAGTGACGATATCGGAGGCCCATGAATTATGCCAATAAAAGTCGGCAACACAACCAAATCTAGGAGTACGGCGCTGTTGTTCATGAGCGGTGTTCTCTTATCATATAGGAGACAAATCTGCTCCGCTATACTTAAAAAAATGAAGTGAAAATGTGGATAATCCATGCACATAGGAGGCACATTTCTGCGCCAGTTTAGCCATTTTTAACTATATATTTTTTATTGTATGTGGTCCGCAGTTCCGTTGCTGGCCTTTTAGTGGTCTTTTTAGAAGGTACTTAAGTCGCATTGATTTAGAAATACCTCTGCAGCTGTTTCCAAAGAGTTGTAGCGCGACACAAAAAGCCTTAAAACAGATAGTCCAAAGCAATTTTAGGTACTCAAGACTATAGTTTTCATCTGAAAACCGGACTTCCTAAATAGTTCACCATCTGTTTAAATCGTTTTAACACCTGGATGAATTCCAACTCATGCAATTGTAATTTTAGAAATTACTCAACGACTGAAGAGGTAAACTAAGTTTATTTCTGACAGTTGTTGTGTGCTAATTTTTAATACTTTGTTCATACAAACATACTAATTGACTTATACAAAAGTATCAACATAAAATATGTAATGATTAAGTTTTTTCATAGGGCTTTCGAGCGTAGTACTTACAACTCTCTCAAAGGTAGTGTTTGTTAAATTTTAGTTTTAATTTAAGGATGAATTGTACCCTTATGAGAGAAAATACTAGAATAGTAGTTGACCCAGCACATGTTCTTTTGGAATATAAATTATAAAATTTCGGTATATATACAGTTACTGACTTTTTAATAGGCATTATCAAGGTCTACAATATTTTAAAAATCTCAGTCATGATTCTCTTATGATAATAAATAAATCTATAATGATCCTTATTAACGAAGCATTGTTAATGCTGCATTCATAAGAATAATTATAGTTCGAGGTAGCTACGTCTATATAATAACGCAGCCTTCATTATCGGTTCAGTATATCTAGAGATTAGCCTTTGTCAATGTCATACAAACACAAATCATCATCATCATCATCATCATCATCATTTCAGCCATAAGACGTCCACTGCTGGACATAGGCCTCCCCCTTGGACTTCCATGAATACCTGTTGGAGGCGACCTGCATCCGGCGATTTTTATATGGTCGTCTGTCCTTGTGGGTGGACGTCCCACGCTGCGCTTGCTAGTCCGTGGTAATAACGCAGCTTTCAATATCGGTTCAGTATATCTAGAGATTAGCCTTTGTCAATGTCATACAAACACAAATAAAAATAATATATTACTATCTAAAGTGTCTGAAATTTTCAAATAAGCACACATAAAACAAATAAGGACAAATCTTTTTCTGAATAAATTTTTCAGGGTAGGGTAGCTTACAGTAATACTATAAAGAATAATAGAATTTCCGAGAAACATTTTAGACACAGTAAATTGCTTATAAATATTACTTTTTTCTAAATAACTGGAGAGTTTTTAATAAGGTAATTTAAAACGTCTACATTATATGAGATATTACATATATTTTTTGTGTGTAAATAAACTTAATAATTTTGTTATTTTGCACCTTCTTTAATTAATTTTTAATAAAACTTTATTTATTTCATTAATTCATATTAAATTATAATAATTAAATAATGTATTTTCTATTTTTTATTCTATAGTAGACGGAGCAGGTGCGTCTCCTATATGGTAAGAGAACACCGCCGACCATGAACAACCGCGCCACTGTCTGCGAATTGTTTGTGTTGCTGACTTTTTACGCCGCTTAAGCGGGCACTTATAAGGGCCTACGATAGCCTCACTTACTCAACGAAACAAGTACCATTTCACGCTGAGTATTCTGTGAGCCCGTGGTATCACTTCCGACGAGCCAGCCCAATTAGTGCGTCCGCATATGCTTCAGCTTTGCGCTCCCACGGGTGTGACGGTATTAAGACACTCACCCGGCCACTGTCAAGCCCTTCAAGAGACCGAATAAATTATAACTGTCCGGACCGGCATATGAACCCGATATCTCTCACTTCATGGTACACTTTTAAAACCATTAAGCTACGAGGCTCTTAATTTTACTTTTTTAAATATAAAGTAATTATTTTTCTCTCACATAAAACAATTTATCATGAAACTAAAACAAAAACAAATTTCTCGATCAAGTTGAAACCTTTGCGAGAGCTTGGAGTCTGTACTAGGCTCGAAACCTGTTTGACAAAATGTCCAGGGCCCCTCCTCCCAAATGGCGCTTAACAAAAAGTAAACTACAAAAAACTAAACAAAATAAAATATTTTTCTTGTAAAGTTTTAGTTGTAAAGAAAGCACAATCTTTTAATGCTTACAATAATATTTTCTGTTTCTGTATAGGCAAGGTTTATATTTCTTATTATACAATTTATTTAATTAAAATATCTTATGTTGCAATAAGAACCTTGCCTTATATACATTGCATTGTACAAATATTTTTGGCATTGCGCGCTTGCAATTCCATGAACTGAAGCGATACTGTAATATGGTAATGCGAATTGTCGCGTCAGCATCCTTGAGATATTATTATGGGAACGCTATAATATATTCGATTACAAAATATTTTATAATTAAATGTATTGCATAACATAGTCATATATTTACAACAGTAAAAGGTTTCTTGTTTTAAATACTATTAGCATATTACTAAATCCGTTGATTCTGCTGTAGAGTTACGTCTGCCCTAAGAATGTTCTTATTTCTTCTTTTGAAATGGTTTCTCGCTGTTAGCCAAAGCAGCCTTAACAGCTCAACGCGAGTGGGAAGCGAGATTACGGACTCGTCGATACGTTAGTATTTTCCACAACTTGTGCAAAAGCGTCTCCTGCGAGACTGGAACCTCCGTATGTGTCGTCACGGGCAAGAGGTCAGCCTGAGGGATCAGATGGTATCTTACCACTGTGACACTGAGAACATAAACCAGTCGTCATTTTCGGTTCCAGCGATTTTAGGAAGAAACCTACACTTAATCCTACTGTTTAATTTGGACCTACTGTTTAATTAAAGAATATGATATAGTTTCAGCCACCAATCTTCATTAATGGCAACGAAGGAAAGCTTAAAATTGAATGGAATCAGCACGGATTGGCTCGGCTCGGCCAGTGTGATACAAAAGGTTTACAAAATACCAGCGTGAAATAATACTTGTACTATTTCGCTGATTGAACGAATATACCATCTAGATCGCTTAATTTGCATATAAAGGCAGCAAAACAACCAAAGCGGTGATTGTTGCGTGGTTGTCCATGAGCAACGCTGATCTTTTACTATTAAAGCCAATAAATAGGCTTTAATAGTAATAGATTAGCGGATAACGTAACACGCTATGCGCTATATGATAAATTGAAACAGTTTAAGCGTACGGGTTAAAAAATGTATTAAAATTGCGCAGATTTGGCATGAAAAACATAGTTATATTTTATGGAAATGGAGGCAAACGAGCAGGAGGCTCACGTAAGATATACGGTCCCCTCTCCATAGTCAAATATAGCCCTTGCAAAGCCGCAGATGCGTTGCCGGCCAATAAGAAACATGTACGCTCTTTTCTTAAAAGTCCCCGAGTCATATTAATTTGATATTGCCTCCGGTGGCAGCTGAGTGACTACAGAGTGGTGGTACACAGCACAAAATACCGTAAAAACGCTCAGTTATGGAACGACAAATATTGAGGTGATAAAGATTGTGGTGCTACAGTTGAAAATGCATTTCGCCTCGATGTTCAATGCTGAAAAACAGCTGCAGATATTAACGACTCCACAGAATATTCATTATGGTAAATGCATTATTGAAATAGAAAGCTAATGCTGTTTAAATCTCACAACCACATAGGATATATTTACAATTTATAGAGGAAGTTCTGTATGGGTCAAATTCTATTTAACATAAGAAGCTTATCATCAAATCGGGCTTAGAATAACATGTACGTGCAAGTATTAATATCCTCAGTGGGATACTTAAGACGGGACTTGTATGATATCCTTAAGTTTCATCCATTAACTTAGTTAAAAGATTAGGTTACAAATAATTACGTTTAAGATTTTCCGGTTATATGAAAGTGCAAATATATAAAATATAATAGGCATGTAATGAAGTAAAACAAAAAGCCTTTTTTTGTTGCAATTTTTCAGTATAGCGGCCAACGGAGCAGATGAGTCTGCTATATGGTAAGGAACACCACCGCCCATGAACAACCGCGCCACAGTCTGCGCATTGGTTGTGTTGCCGGTTTTTTAAGCGGCACTTTTAAGGGCCTCCGATATCCTCACTCACTTTGCGAAACACAGTACAAGTACCGTTTTACGCTGTGTATTCTGTGAGCTTGTGGTATTGCTTCGGATAAGCTGGCCCAATTAATGCGTCAGCATGTGATTCAGCATGGCTCTCCCACGGATTAAAGAAGATTTTATTATTATTTTTAGAAAGTAATTTTAGAAGTGTTTTTCTTACTCAGCAATCTTCTATTAAATATTTTGACTAGATAAGCATAGTACTCCAAGAATAATATATTCTTTGAGAGTCAGTTAATTTTTTAAAATACAATTTTTAACTTTATAAATTGTAATAATTTGTTTTTTATTAATGTTTTATAATAATGTTTTATATAATTATATAATAATATTACACGTAATATTATTATCTATAGCACATTCTTTGAGTGAAAATGAAATGATAAATAAAGTATATATTGTCAACTTCGCTTTGTAATGGTAAAAATGAATGCTTAAAATTAATATATATGTTTTTTTATAGTATACCGGACAATGGAGCAGGTATGTCTCCAATATGGTAAGAGAACACCGCCGCCCATGGACTTTTTACGCTTTTCTTTTTTTAAAGTTTTTTTCAGCCATTACTTATTCAGTTGTTTTATTTTTCAAAGTATAACTAGTGTACTGAAAAAGTTATTATAATTTTATAAGTATAAAATAAACAGTAAGACATCCACTGCTGGACATAGGTCCAGCCTCCTCCTTGGACCTCCATGAATAAAGTCATGTCAGGCGACATGGCAGCATGGCAGGCGTCTTGGCGATCGCAGTTCAGTAATATAGTTCATATGTAATGTATATGGGAAATAAATAAAAATAGTATTAATTTTTATGAACAAAATTTAAATGGAAACATGTACATATTACTAAGAATATTCACAACACATTTTTAACATTTTTTTTTTCCTTTAGTATTAAAACTTATTTGGACCTATAAACCATAGTATTTATATTAAGACCAAAAGAATACATATTGATTTGATAGCGCCACTTCTTCGTTTTATGTAGAATAGTAGTAGTTTGTTTTTATCTCTGTAAGGTAGGTGGATATAAGTAAGGATAAATGACCTCTTTTATTTCTTCGGTAGTCAATCGTTCAGAACTTTTGACAATAGAAACTGTATCAACTTTGTTACCGTATGCCTTTAAAAAATTAAAAATAATCAAAAATACCGAGAACTGTTTAATAAGATTTTACTGCCTGCAGGACCATTCGGGTCAAATTTAAAATTCAAATACAATTCTAAGTAATGCCCGAGGGTCATAACAAAATATATGATTGTGTTTCAAATTTCAAGTTATGTTTAAAGTGTTTTTGAATACCTAATTTTATTGTAAACCTTATTGACTTAAAAATATACAGAACACTTTAATATACTTTTTTGTTTACATAGTATTTATTAATGAATATAATCATTATAAAACAACAATAATATATATTATTAGCACCTATGATTTCATAAACATGGCATTATAATAGTGATTAAGAGAAAACGTTTTCAAAACTATTAATTTGAGAATATAATTATTAATTGCACATTAAATATTTCATTAAACACCACCAATTTATTCTCAGTATGCAGTTTTAAATTTTAAAATGTATAAATTATAATAATTAATTACTTTCGACGGTAGTTATATAAAATTGTCGTAATTTACAAGAAGCAATAGGAACTTACAGAAAGATTGTTGTGGTTGAGCTCATACCTTTATATACATTTACTGAAATTATATAAAAGTGTAAAATATGTTAATATTACTAAGTTATATCGCCAAAACGGGGTAAAAAGTCAGCAACACATTGATAATGCACGATTGCTGCACGCCATACTATACACTATGTTTGATGGGGTCTCTTTTTATTATAAAATACATGAATATTACTACACACTACTACTACAATTACTACACAAATTGCTGTTTACCACGGGTTCATAGAAAACTGGCGTCAAATAGTACTTGTTACAATGTTCGATCGTGGACCGTGAAATTATATAGTTCAAGCGGCGTATAAAACCGGCAACACAACCAAATCGCTGATTGTGATGCGGTTGTCCTTGGGGTATAATTATCTTACCTTAAAGGAAACCTATACAGTAAAAATACACATACCTACATTGGATTATAGTCAAACATCAAACTTCTGATCTATCCAAACGGAAAACTGAGTTTTTTTCCAACACGTGTGTCACATTTTAAAACTGTCCATGAAAATAAAGAAAAATACTATTGACTTTTGAAAAGAGTAAATTACAGACTGCTCGAATGAAATTCAAATATCTTTTGAATTCAGTGCACTGAATTTTTTTGCTCGCACCGTTGCATACATATATTAAATTCAAATAAGAGTTAATTTTTATAAAAAAATATACATTGGTTGGGGAAGTCTCCTTGACGGTAAGAGACCACCGCCGCTCATGGACATCCAAGCCACAAACAACGCGTTCGTCGTCGGTATCATTACTCGATAAAATATCTACATACTTAAGTACAATTTCATATATTTATAAACTATATGGATCAAAAGGTGATATCTTATATATTTAGGAAGGAAAAGAAACTTCCCCAAGTCTTTCCAGTCAATCTTTTCAAAGTTTCGTCCGTATTACCTCCATGTTTGTCATTCAACAACTGAGCGTTTTTAAGGAATTTTAAGCGGCCCACCGCCGCTCTGTGGAATTAGCTGCCTGCGGTATTATTTGTAATCCAATACGATTTGGGTACCTTCAAAAAATAGCATACCCATTACTAAAAGGACAGCTACGCAATAGCCCTTGCAGTGTTTCGAACTTTCTTTTCGTTTCAGTTGGTTTTTTTTATAGTATAGTAGGCAAGAGAACACCGCCGCCCACGGACAACCGCGCCATAGTACGCGCATTGGTTGTGATGTCGGCTTTTTACGCCACTCAAGTGACATTTTTAAGGGTCTCCGATATCCTCATTCACTCAGCGAAACACAGTACAAGTACCGTTTCAAGTTGAGTATTCCGTGAGCCCGTGGTATCACTTCGGACGAGCCAGCCAAATTAGTGCGTCCGCATATACTTAAGCATGAGTCTCCCACGGGTGCTTATTTAGTTCTCACCCTACAACCGATTCCTTGAGTTCTAATTTATTAACATAAGAATAATATGCAATAAACATAGTCTTAAAAACATTAATGATTGTATATAGCACTGTATATTGACTTCAATGGAGCCGTGAGTCATTTGGCGACTTCGCTAGTTATAATTTTAGTTCTTACGTAATTTTATTGTTTTATGTTCGCCGTAATCCGATGACTCAATTTGTTATTTCTATTTAGCTCTTGAGATTTTTACATAAACGGACGGATAATGTTCCAATCTTTATAATTTTATTTAATGTCTTATAGCACTAAGCTGCTTGGTTTATCGGTGATTAAATTTGACAATAATACTTTCTAGATAAAAGATTAGTAATTTAGTAATCAGTATTCTTGAGGCTCAGTAACCTTTAATATCCTAATTTATATAGTAAGAGCCTCGTATTCAGACAGTACCGGGTTCGATTCCCGATATATTTAATACTTATTCGGTCTTTAGAATAGTTTATAGCCGGTCAAATGTCTCACCCATGAAGGAACCATGTCGATGCATTAATGGGTCAGTGTATTTTATAGCTCTGGGTTTGAGCTCTTTTGGGCGTATTCATCTATTCCACGTAAAATGTAGTGAATTTTACTTAAGTTTGATACCGTATCCTTGAATTATATGAATCATTTAATTTTATACCCACTGCCGAAAAGGTGAACTGTTAGGGTACTATGCCGATTTTACATTTAAAACTGCAAATATAGATTTTAGAAAATAATATAAAACATAGTGTGCTCTCTGCTTTGATGGTGCCACGAACCTGGCGTAGAAACGCCAACGTGAACGTACAAATATTTCCAGTTTTCAATATCGTATTCATTTGTTTTTGGAATCAAGCCGACAGTTTTCATAAAATCATAGAACTAAAAATATGATAATTTGATAATCTATGGCATTCATTAAATGCAATCTATATTCATATTGCATTGTCTATGACACAGAGAGTTACCATAACAGTTCTGTAGACTTGTGCCGTATTTGATAACGGGATGACTGACGCGTCCAGCAGTCTGATTGAATCGAATGATGTCATTACGCTAAATTGGAAACTATAAAGTGCGGTCGCAGTTTAGTGTCACCGACGCCAGAATAGCCTTTTACTCAACATCGCTTTCAAACGTTGCGTACTCCATGAATTGTTTTGAAAGCATTAAACTTTACAATTTGATTTTATTTGTACTCCAAACCTCTTACATACTCTAAGCTATTAACAACACAGATACAGATTTAAATATATAGAACTTTATTGTGCCGACAATGCAGCAAAATACTCAGCGTGAATCTGTACTTGTACTGTGTTTTGCTGAGTGAATGAAGTTATCGGAGACCCTTAAAAATGCCAGTGTAAAAAGGCATCATATGTGTGGATTGTGGTGCAGTTGTCCATGGGTGGCGGTGTTCTCTTGCCATATAGGACATATATGCACCGTTATCCACTATGCCATAAAAATATCTTATTGACTTACACAAATATATATACTTCAGGTACTAGTGTGACTTTATAGCTTTTCCTTTTAAGTTTGCGTGTCGAATCTGTGTCAAACGTAATTTATAGATGTTTTATGACACACATGTTCTAGAAACTAATAATAAATCTTAATACAATAGAGGATAGATAATAAAATCCTCTGCGAAGTATATCGAATATTTCTGAGGTATTCAGGTCACCTGTTAATATTTTTTATTGGACTATAATTAAAATAAAATTTTATTTAAAAAACTTAATAGATATTTAGATATTTAGTAGTGACTTTTGATAAAAGTATTTATAATAACTTTAATACGTGTAAATGTATTTATTACTTATTTTTGTATCGATGTAAAGAAAAACATAATTTTGTTATACTATGTATCTGTATGTTCTTTTATTATGGTATGGTATATTTTCTTATTCAATTTGAATAATATTAACTAATGGGTGCAGCAGACTTCGAGTTATCTTCTTGCCCGGAACGCCAACTACCCGGTCCCGATTTGCGTGACATATTTTATTACATTTTAGCCACTTTGCGCAATATCATTATAAACTATAACCACTTATGTATGAGCTATTTTATTGCAATTTCATTAATATCCGTTCAGTAGTTTTGGCATCAAAGAGTGACAAACATGTATCAATCCAAATAATTTGTTTTTTACGAAAATGGTGGCAAATGAGCAAAAGCGGTCCTCCGCCCATGGAAACTCACAGACCCTGCAAAGCCGCGGCTGCGTTGCTGGCCTTTAAGGAATAGGCGATATCATTATAAGATATATATTATAAGTTATAATTTAAGGCGATAATGATCTCTCACTATTTTATTGTTATCAGTATATTATTGTTATCAGTTGTAATATTAAATAGAAACTACAAAATAGAAGTGTTTTGTTCAAAACATACAAATCACGTACGTTAATTGTAATCAGAATGAACTTAAATGACACTAAGATAATAAACATTCAATAATAAAATAATTCAAAAACCGATACAGTGCGAGTTATAAAGAAATCCCTATGGTTCAACGTCTGTATGATAAAATTACTCAGTTATCAGGAACGGATGTTGGAGAAATAAAGGGTTTTTGTTAGTTTCTGACAGTTTATTGTGTAGCGGGCAACGGTGCATACAGGGGTTTATATTAATAGACAAGCGCTGTCCATGGACAATCACACTACAATTCGCGCTTAGATTGTGTTGCCGGCTTTTTACGCTGCTTGGACGGAATAATTTCAATAGCCTCAAATATCCTAACGGTTTCACGAAGGTTTATTAAGCTCGTGGTTTTCATTCGTATGAGTCACTCCAATTGTGCGTTAGCATATGACTTTAGCATGACTCTGCCATGGTTAAAACTCTTGATCAGTTAATGTCCTTTCTGAATAAATTATCCGGGACACTAATTTCATTCTCATATGACAGCTTGGCTACGAGGCCACGAGAATGATCCATTCAAATGGTCCATGAAACCATTATTACTTAATCTGTGAAAAGATTCACTTAAAAATCTGTAAAAATGCTTTATATATGGGACCATACTAATTTCAACAGGCGGTACTTATGTTTTCTCCGTAGTGAATCAGTTAATTTTAACTTTTAAATGCTGATTCAATTTCAATGGTTCGTTAGTTTTAAAGCTGACATTTGGGAGCTACAAATTGTTGAAGGTCAGTTAAAATAATTCATATTTATAATTAAGTGGTATTAAGTGGTACCTCCAATAGCAGCTGTTATTCTCATTTAACATCACAACAATCTCCCTATTTTAAATTACTTAATTCCGTAAGCGTGGTTTTACATATGAAATAATATGAAAGTTAGATATGCTGCCGATTTTTTATAGTCATTATTAATCTCCACAACTTTTCTTTAGCACTCAATCATATAAATGTCATCTTTGAGGCAGCATTCGTAAGAAATCTCAAGCGATAGTTCGACTATTTTTTTATTCAATTTACTTTGCAAATCTGATAACCACGGAAAATCTTTTTAATTATTATGGTTAGCTTAAGTTACTCAGAAATAACACTGCTTTCTAATGATAAAATAATCTTCAAAACCGCTTCAGTATATTCAGAGATTCGTCCCAATCACGTCGGTAATATTTTCCTAAAAAACCGGCAACGCATCCACGGCTGTGCAAGGGCTGGGGGTTTCAATGGGCGGAGGACCGCTTACCTAAGGTAAGCCTCCTGCTCATTTGCCGCCGATGGTATAAAAACAAATAATACACAAGCTTTACCTCTGTGATATTAGTATAGACATAGAATATATAAAGTCAGCTGTGAATATCACATCATAAAAGTAGACCCAAATACGTTTCGCCTGGTTTCATAAAAGTCCGAACATACATAGTAGGAATTTATACGTAACAAGGTAGCTAGCTTATTCGATTTGCACTTTAATATATCACGATAAAAATTCCCACACGAACGTGTCCGATTTACAAATTGTATATCAAAGATCTCATACATTTTAAACTACTTGACTATTACTAGTGAATTTTAATTCAAACGTTTCGGAAACGTAAGAACATATGGACTGAGATCGGTGACTAGAGTCTAGAGGTTTAAATGTAGTGAGACCAGTATGTGATAGACAAATGTATGTTTTATGTATATATTTTTTTTATTCCATAGCGGACAACGGAACAAGTCCTATATGGTAAGAGAACACCGCACCCATGAATAACTGCGCCACTCCGATATTCTCACTCACTCAGCGAAACATAGTAGAAGTGCCGTTTAAAATACAACCACCATTTCACGATGAGTATTATGTGAGCTCGCGGTATCGCTTCAGACAAGCCGGCCCAATTTTTGCGTCAGCATATCTTTCAGCATTGCTCTTCCACAGGTATATACATATAATATTATTTTATGTATCGATACATTAAAGTTTTTTAAGTATTACTAGTAATTTGTTAGTATCGGGGCAATTTAACTTATATCAAAAGATAACACAAAGAGACAGTTTTAACGTCAGTCATTTATAAAAGACACAAAAATAATCAAAATACTATAATTGGTGAGACATAGCCATGGATCAGGTAGAATATAAAGTATAACAGGATTCTTTTGAATTCATTTTATAATATCCGTGACTGAAAAAAGTTTGAATAGCCAGATTTTAACCATAAAATATGAAAAATCACTTCAGTTGGTAAGACGCCAACACTGAATTCTTAATAACGTATGGCTTTCTATTGTTCTTACGACTTCGCGCTTTCATCGCCATTTCTTATTCAATAAAACCCGTCAGTTATTATAGCATACCTAAGTTCTTGAAATAATCTTTCTTTGTAGTTGGAATTTAATAATCTTTGAGCTTTATTAAATTGGATACATAATAAATCAAAGCGCGATATACTGAAAAAACAGAGGCTTATTTTGTTTAGCTACTCCTTTTACGATAAAATAATATAAATACTCATTTTTCTTTGAAATATCCTGCTTAGGTTATTTGATAGAAAAAAATAATAGTCATAAGAAATAAATACGACCTTATAAAAGTCGCCTGAAGACGCTGGATGCAGGTCGCCTCCGTCAGGTATGCATGGAAGTCCAAGATGTCTATGTCCAGCAGTAGACGTATTACGGCTAAAATGGCGATGATGGTAAGAAATGGCCGTCGCCCATGGACAAACGCGCCACAATCCGCGCTTTTGTTGTGTTGCCGGATTATTATTTAGCCTTAGTGGTATAATTTCATGGTCCTTAGATATCCTCACTCATTCAACGAACTACGGTTCAAGTTCTGTTTAACGCTGGTATTCTGTGGTCGTCAAAGTGATTTAGTTAGAGCATCAGCATATCCTTGCGCATGGTTCTCCCACGGTTTCATTAACTACCAGATAGAGTTTATAATATATACTAAATACACATACTGACAAGAATTTTATTTAAATTTTGGATTAGTTTCTTCCGTGATAGGTCTAAGATACAGCAAAGGTATAAAGATAGATTGTGATTTTGTTAAATATCACTGAAACCTAAGAATAAATTAACTCCATTAACAATTATTGAAATATAATAAATTAATATATTTATGTCAGGTTGTTGAGGCATTGTTTATGATATAGGGAAAAGCGGAGCAGGTGGGTCTCCTATATGCTAAGAGAACATCGCCGCCCATTGTCGCCAACGGCGCCACAGTCCGCGCATTGATTGTGTTACAGGATTTTTACGTCGCTTAAGCAGCGTTTTTTCAGGGATTCCGATATCATAATTCACTCAGCGAAACATAGTAGAAGCACCGTTTCAAGTAAACCTACCATTTCAGGCTGAGTATTCTGTGAGCCCGTGGTATCACTTCGTACGAGCCGGCCCAATTATTGCGTTAGGATTTGCTAACATGCTCATCCACACTTTTCAACCTTAGTTCTTAAAATGGCCTTCGAAACCAAATTTTGCGATTGTTATCGAATGCTTTTTGTGCAAAAAACATCCGAGCCTTGGCATATATTTCAAAACATTACAAAAAATGCATTTTCCAATGCATTATATCATAAAAATACGCTCACGAGAAGAGACAAATGGGATTGTACGCTCTCGTTCTCGTGTAATTTAATTCGCTTTTCAATAACTCATTCCCAATCAATATCGAGCCAGATAATTGTAACACTTACAGCCTTTTTGATTATTTAAAAGCCTCTTGTATGAAGGTTTATATTATTCATCATCATCATCATCATCAGCCCATTCAAGTCCACTGCTGGACATAGACCTCCCCTAAGGACGCTTGGTCATAG
>DWCF01005586.1:0-13930 GCA_018230265.1 Delias oraia
TTTTTGGAACGGAAGTGGCATTAACACTCGCATAGTCATGCTATGTAGTTCGAAAACACTAAGCCAAGAGTCAGAGACAGTGCTTATCGCATTGTCCTTTCAAAGTTTGGTAAAATATTCTTAACCAAAAACGATAGTACCAATTGAAACCCTTACTTTGTTTCTTTTTAAAAATATTTATTTTCATGCAAGAAAAAATGTATACTGTTACAATTGTACACATATATCTTAAAACTATACTAAAATAACTGCTGGTATTTTTTATCGTAAATTGTATCATCATCATCAGCCTATTAAAGTCCACTGCTGGGCATAGGCCTATTGCGATCTTGAGCGATCTGGATCCAGCGGTTGCCCGCGACCTTTATGTGATCGTCTTTCAATCGCGTGCCGGGACATCCCACTCTGCGTTTCCCGGTACGCGGTCGCCACTCGAGAACTTTCTCAAATCTCCCCCCATAAAAATAGTATAAATCTTGTAAAATAACTAGACTTTTAATGGGACTTTATTAATTTTTTACTTTAGGGAATTTTTTCTCAACTAAAATAAATATTTAAACTGATTTTTTGCTGTTTATTCATTAAGGAGTCAGTTAAAACTGTCCTTGATTTCCTAGGGGTCCGCTGAAATAGATTGAGGATTGTTGCTCCAGGGCGTGATATTTTTTTTCGTGAAGCCTTGTAAATTTAATTTTGCACTTTAAGTACTTCAACTTCAATAGTGAATATTGATTAATGCGATTGGCATTAGCCGTGGCTCTTGGGCTCAGGCGGAGGTACTGTTGCGATGCTACAAACGCTCATAATACTGTACTTTTAACTAATTACGGGGCGTAGGCGAAGAAAAAGAGTGCTTTAACCGGTGTAGAAGCGGGGAAAGTGAACGGGTCGTTGTTACGAGGTGTCTCGTTCCACCGGGCCAGCCGATACGCTCCCAAGGACAAATGGAAGAGTGCCACTAATAGAGTCAGAGTAAGCGCGCCCCGATCCAAGTGACATTTGTAGCATTGATATTTGTTATATAGCACTATTGTATAGAGTTCACTTGTAATGTACAGTAGTTATTTGAGTTGGCAACTGATCCCGTATTTTTAATTATTCGGATTAGATTTGAGTAATAAATTCAAACTCAAAAGCGTTTATATTTATTTAAATAGGCCCTATAATGCGCACTTTTGCACGTCAATTTACAATAGTAAAGCTGGTTCGGAAGATACACGTCTATGAAACGAATCAACAAGAAACTCATTGGGTTTATTATTTTTGTGGAATGTGGCGTGGCTGTTCATGGGCGGCGGTGTTCTCTTACCACACAGGAGACCCACCTGCTCCATTGTCCGCTATAAAATATAAAAAGAAATAAAAAGCCCTAGTCATGTTACGAACTCAGTTGTTGTATGGACATGTAGATAGAAGTATTTTAGCGATTTGTAGTTTTTAATGTTTTATGTAGATATTATAAAGCACTTACAGACACAAAGTTTGGCACTAAAGCAAGGCATGGCATTTACTAACATCAAAATAGCATTTCTTTTTTCGAGTAATTCTTTATTTTTGCATCCTATTTTTCATTCTTTTGTAGGTTGCATTTTCCTACATAAATTCCCAAGCACTGAGCGGGGACAACAGTGAAAATGCTCCTGTGGGTATTAATTTTTTAATATTTTGGTCATTATATTTTTCGCATCAGAAATTGGACAATTAGTACCAATTACGTTTGAATTGATAAATGATATTTTTTAATTATGTGGAGTTGTTTGTCGATACAATTGCTGATGTTAAAAGAATTTGTTTGTTAAGTTAAATTTGACCGGGCACCCAAGACATCAATGAAATCTCAATTCTGTGCTTTTGCTTTATCAGGATCATGCTAGCGCCATTCGTAAATAATATCAATGTTGTTAATTAATTATTAAAATGTTTGTTCTTGTCATGTCTGCATGTAAGTATCTAGCACATTGCGTTATTTTAATTGTTTTAGAAGTACATATGATGAAGTTATATGAAATACTAATATAACAGTAATAGTCAGTCCCTTTTAACTTCAACAACCATGTTGAAATTAGCTTCTCTTTTTTAAAAAAGGCTGTGATACAGTAAAGCGAACCGTTATTCCTACTAAGATAAGTCTCATAAATCGATGGCAAACTAATTAATAATATATTTTAGTCATACAGTTGGATCTCGATAATTCGAAATGCTAAAAAATTCTAGTTAATGAGATTCGAAAAATAAAGTTAAATAACAATTCGACTTAGCTTTATGGTACAGATTTATTTATATAAATCTAAATGCAGTAGAAAAAACCAAACGGGTCTCGGCCTGGGTTAGGACACGATCACCACGACATATTGTACATATCCTTATCATCGACTCGTAAGGAAATAACATTTTGTTCGAGTTACAGTCTTATTAATTGGAGATACCGCGTATTAAGAGGTTCACTGGAAGGGAATAGCATGTTTTGCGACTCAATGAGGATTTCGACTGAACGAGTTTCGAATTATCGAGATTCCACTGTATTAGATTGGCGATTTATTTTCTTCGTTTTGTATTAGATCTTGATTATGGGTTGAAACTGATTTGTACGCACCCAGACTGATTGACGGTTTTGTTTAGTTAATCAAATCAATAAGTCCGAGCAAGCGCTGGTCAAGTATCAGATCAGGCTCGATCTCTCGGCCGCTGCATCAAGACTCTACTGGTTCCGTCGTCGTTCCCGATGAAGGTAATATAATGATAAAATATTATTTCAAAACTCTCAGAATTTCTTTTGTAATACGTAATCGTTGGTAGAAAATTACATAATATAGTTTAAGTGGGTTTTTTTTGCAGAGTCAATGTTAAATATTGAAGAGGCGACATTAATGGATGACATAGTAGCTGCTATTATTGATTTATTTCAAGTTCTTATTAGGTTAGTGTTTATATTATTTTTTTTATATATCTTACATGTCTTTTTTGTTTTTGTTAAAGTAATACTTTAAAGGTTTATTACTTTGTCTAAAGATGAGTTTTAAATGTTTCAGGTCATCATATATAGCAACAACTATTACCATGATGGCGTGGAGTATAATGTACCATTCGTGGTTGACCTTTGTGTACCTAATGTGGGCCAACATCGTGTGGCTCTGTCAGGACCAGAGGTCGTTCATGTTGAAGACCAGCCCAGTTCTCGTGATATACGCGATGCTTCTGCTTCTAGCACAATATATATACGGCATGGACTTGACAGACAGTGAGCTGCCTTCAAATATAACGGTGAGTTGTACTTTTCATTTAAATTATTATATTTGTAAATTATAAATATATGTAACCTTTAATAAGTTACATAGATTAGGAGAGGAAGTGTTTGCCATAATCGCCACGCATGAATGAAACGAATGCATGACGCTGGATGTAGGTCGCCTCCGGACAGGTATGCATGGAGGTCCAAAGGGGGAGGGGGACTTTTGTCCAGCCGTGGACTTCTTACGGCTGAAATGATGATGATGATGATGATATGTCAGTGTGAAAGCCTTAAAGAATTATAAACGATTTATTTATTACTACAATTTTTTAAATACATTTTAAGACTATAATTATTAGGTCCTTGCTGCACTTTTGCCTCCTCGTATGCCCAGTTCATTGGTCCCTTTACTAAAAAAACCCACTTGGATGGGAATCAATAAAATCTTTAAAAGCTATTTGGACTCAATTTTATTTTGGACGAAATTTAAGTTCCTTCTTTATAAGAATATATATATTAACAATAATAATTTTAATATATAAATATAATAATAATAATATATAATATTTTTTTACTGTTTTCAAACACTGACTTTTCCAAATACTCTGACCTTTGTTTAATACAAACGACAATTAAATATAGTGTTCTGTAAAATGAAAATTTTCGAAATTATTATATTCCAGGAAGTAAATCTCTATCAAATAGGACTTGGTCGTGTGGATGGTGAGCCTTGTGTGCCGTTGATGATCAAGTCGTTGTTCACATGCATGTTTTGGGTGACATTACGCCAATTTGTCCAAGAAATACGGCAGAAAAGGCAGTCTTCTGCCATCGCGGATATCGCTGCACCACTACAACTTACTATGTCTACGGCTGCCCAAGGTAACATTATTTACATTTAACACAAAACTTTTTAATTAGCCCACTTTTAAATTTCTTTTCTGAATAAATCAGATAGAAAATGATCTATTATGTACAACTCAATTTCATTTATTCTGATACCAAAAAGTTGTATAATTTTTCATTTTTTATGGTATAGCGGATACCGGAGCAGGTGGTTCTTTTATATGGAAAAAAAAACACCAAGAAAGCCAAGCTAAAGCATATGCTGAGGCTCTAATTGAGCTGGCTCGTCCGAAGTGATACCACGGGCTCACAGAATAATCAGCGTGAAACGGTACTTGTACTGTTTCGCAGAGTGAGTGAGGATATCGGAGGTCTTTGAAAGTATACCGTTAAAACAGCGTAAAAAGCTGGCAACACTACCAAAAAGCGACCTTTGGCGCGGTTGTCCATGGTCAGCGGTGATATCTTAACATATAAGAGACACGTCCCCATTTTATATACACCGCTTTACCATAAAAAAGTTCTTATTAAAATTTGTTTAATAAATCAAACATAATGTATACGTAATTGGATAATGCTAATAGGTCTATTTCTATAACTGTTTGTATATTTCTTTTGTAGCCTTAGATGGGGAACGCGAGGAGGAAAGTCATTCACGCCTCTTACAGATTCTGGGCGAATGGCTACGCGCCCTGTGCGCTCGATACTGGATCTACGTCGTGGTGATAATGCTCTTCGTTATTGGCATCACGGGCGATCGGATGACGATATTCCGAATCATCTATATGTTCCTATTTCTTGTGTTCATACTTATGTTCCAGGTAACGATATAATTCACATAAAATATGGATGCGCTTTCGAAATCGTATAGTAAAAATACATAGATTCAATTAATTGGTTTCATCTGAATTTATTTAGTTATTTATATAATATATTACTCAAAATAAAATAAATACGAATTGGGGATCTTCGAGAAAGGAGCGTACATTTTCCTTAAAGGCCGGCAAGGGCTGGGGATGTCCATGGGCGGAGGACCGCTTGCCCTAGGTGAGCCTCCTGCTCGTTTGCTACCGATTTGATGCAGAGTTTACACATGTATTACCGTTTAGATCAGCGGTCGTGACACTTTGGCCAAGGGCAACATATGTATATACCACGAGTAGCAGGGCCAGAGTATGTGAAGACGCTTTAAGAGCCTTTTTTATACTTATCCATACTAATTGTATAAATGTAAAAGTGTGTTGCCTCTCTTCGCTTTTTTTTATTTAAAAAAATAAAAGTAATTCAATACACTAAAAATTTACTGTGTGATATAATACTTAAAAAGGATTTTCTGCACACCGAATATAATTCATTGTCATTAGACAAACCACTAAACCAATTTACATGATATACTTCACTGGATTCGTACACAAATTCGGATATTGATTTTTTTATGATTATGACATGTCGGTTATAGATGATATACATAGTTGACTATTACTGCAATTTATAATGCCGAGGGCCGCACCAAAAATAATGTCCACGGACCGCATTTTGGCGACCACGGGTTTAGAAAATTGTAGAAATTTTAAATTTTGTTACAGATAAGTTGGTATTGGTGGCGTAAACTTATGTATATATTTTGGATAACCGTAATTATATACTCGATGATCAATCTTATTCTCATATACATATACCAATTCGATAATTTCTCGAAGATGATTGAAACCTATCTTATGATTAATGAGAGATTGTAAGTTTTTATTATTAACAAAAATTTATCTATGTATTAAATAAAGTATGTCATGTATGCTTATTGCGAATGATTCAATTTTTATAAAGTTGGAAGTAAAGTGTTAAATGATCATATTTTACAATAGGATCCCGGAAAATGTTTAAATATTTTAATGTGTGATAAAGTATACTATAGTATTAATGATTTTATAATTAATGTCACGTCTCGGGAATAAGATGTCCATGCCAGGCATTCTCAGAACTAAATGTTTTGTTATATTTTAAATATCTCATGGAAGCAAAATAATTACACCCACTAAGTTTGTGTCGCCGGTTCTTCCCAGTGGACCAAGATTTTAACTGGTGGTAGACTGACGATCAACGAGCTGTTTTTTTTATTTATATTGATTAAAATATTTCGTTTTATTTCATATGTGTTAGTGAACCGTCACCCATAGGCAATCAACTACGAAAGTGTCTATGGCAATGAAAATATTTAGTTGTGGATAGACACGGGCCTATAAATTGGCTTTCTAAAACAGACAGTTCTAGGATTATCTGATGATTTGTTCTAGGATTATTTGTTTCTGTGTTAGTTCATGTCTTATTTTGTCATTTCAGGCAACACGACCTCGGACTAGATACATATCACCATGCGGATCTCTTCGTGAAACTGTTGACGCCTACTCTCTTCTTAATAATAACTATAATGCAAGTTCACTACTTCCATAAGGACTTCATTGCTCTCTCGGATCCTAGGACAAGGTAAATATGTTCATTGACATTGTTATTGACACCATTGGCTGTTGTCTGTGATATTTTGTGACGAAATTTTAATGAATCATAAAATTAAGGGATTTAACATTTAATATTTTTTAATAAATTTTTATATAAATATAAAAAACAGTTTTTTTAGAAATGTATTATTTATGCATTTAAATCTATCTCTGTGACAAGAATTAAGTTAAAAGCAATAAAACTGAAAAGTAAGAACAAGGTTTTAACTTTCGCATTAATATTTTAATATCTCATTCTTTGTTTTTTAAATTGTAGGACAAATAGTTTGATTCAACCTGATTCTAGTAGGCCAAGTAATGCTGGTGCTTCCACAATGAAAGACGATGTAAGTTTTACTGAATTTCACATTTTTTTAATGGTAGAGCGTACTACGGAGCAGGCGCTTTGTCTATATGGTAAGAGAACACCGCCGCCCAAAGACAACCGCGCCACAGTCCACGCATTTGTCGTGTTACCGATTTTTTAATCCACTTAAGCGGCGTTATGAAAGGCCTCAGATATCTGACTCACTCAGCGAAATACAGTAGAAGTACCGGTTCACGTTGTTCTGTGAGCCCATGGTATCGTTCGGGACGAGCCGGCCCGAACGGCGGTGTAATTTTTCATTGAATTTTTTCAAATAAACTTAATATGGATGATTTATCTGTTTGTCTATGATTGGTATCTGTTTTTTTTACAGTTACCGGCTCTGCCGTCTGAAGACGAGAAAGAAATACGTGATAACAATTCAACCAATGATACGGAAGCTGAACATTCTATAGGCACTTCCTCTATACGTCCGGCGGCAAAGCGGTCCTTGCACAGGTATTTAAATTCCCATTTGTTTATGACATTTAAAGTTTCGCTTTGGTTATTGAATTTTTTTAAATAATTATTATTCTACAGAAAGGCATCCCGCTCATACGCACCGACAGTGACAGAGAGGGGCTCAATAAAATTCCGACCGTGGCTGTTTGCCACTTTTAACCGTCTACGAGAAATGCTCTCTTGGTGGATAGAGAAGGCATTTATATTTCTCGATATTCACCTCATTAAGATTCTGTTTATTTCGCTGATGCTGCTCTGTGTTTTCAATGTAAGTTTAAATATCATGTTGGAAAATTTCGTTTTTAATTTGAATTTATACCATAGAATACTCAACGTGAAACGGTACTTGTACTTGTACTGTGTTTCGCTCAGTGAATGAGGATATCAGGGCCCTTGAAATTATTCCGTTTAATATACGTCAAAAGCCGGCAACACAACCAAAGCGCGGAGTGTGGTTACGTTGTCCATGGGCGGCGGTCTCTTACCATATAGTAGACCCACCTGCTCGGTTGTTCGCTTTACCATTACAAAAATAATATTTAATTTGCAGGTTTGCGCCATGCATGTCCCAATAATGGTTATAATTGCGCCGGCGCTGTGGCTGAGTTCCAACAAACAACGATTTTGCATACTAATTATATCGACCCTCGTAAGTGTCTATTTGATGGCGAAGATGGTCTACCAGATTGAGTACATCGAACATTCATTTTTCGACGTCAATTGTACCGTAAGTACTCTAAACATATAATATTTAACAGTATTGTGGAAAATTTTTATCTTTTTAGTTTTATTTCCAGTCTCGTAGCGAAATTTTTTAAAAAGTATACCATGGATCGTGAAGTATCGAGTTCGAATTACGCCCCGGACAGTTATAGTTTAATTTATAATTGTTTCGTTCTCTGGAAGGGCTTGATAGTGGTTGCGCTCATACCACAGTCTCATAAAATACTCAGCCTGAAATGGTAGTTATACATGAAACGGTACTTCTACCGTGTTTCTCTGACGAATGAGGTTATCGGACGCTCTTTTAAATGCTGATTAAGCGGCGTAAAAATCAACACAACCAATGCGTGGACTGGTGCGGTTGTGCATGGGCGGTGGTGTTCTCTTACCATATAGGAGACCCACCTGCTCTGTTGACCGGGATATCGTAAAAAATTACCATTAAGTGTAATTTGAATGGTATTGTTGCAGGAAATTAAAAACGACACAACAAATATTACGACATATAATAATGCTGAATGGATTGGTTTCTTCAAAACTTCACCTACAAAGAGCCTTGTGACTCTGTTAAAAGGATATATTGCTCTTATTGCCATGTTTACCTTCTATTCCTTGGTGACGTACAGACAGCAACTACACCGGTACATAAAATTAACATATAAAATTGGTTTTTATTAGTATAGTTCAAATTAAAGGATTATTACCTTCACAGAGAGTCCGGAGTCCTGCCTAATACAAAAGAGAAGCGAATGTTCCCTGATATAACACGAAAGGATGCGGACAAAAATTTGATACATTACATCAAGTATCTATTTAATTACGGCTTTTACAAGTTCGGAGTTGAGGTGAGTTTTAATCATTTAAGCCAGTGTTTCCAAAAACCTGTGGTCTGAGGATCCCCGCGGGTCCGCTAGTATGTATCGGAGTCCGCGGTGTCATATCTGGACTAAAAATTAATGTTAATGATAGCTAAATTTAATATTTATATAATAATCTGATTTTTATAGTTATTAAGGAGTCAGTGAAAATTGTTTTTTAATTTTTAAGCCGTTACTTGTATAATACCACAGGATATATATAAAATGACTCCAAAAATCGTTTAATGAAATAACGACTCATGCTCCATTAAGTTCAAAATTCGACCGCGCATCGCTAAATGCATACAATTGTAAACACCTAGAAGTCCGCTCTCGTTCTATCGCGTAACTTGTACCTTTTTAAAAGTATTTTTTAATTACTACCATTTTTATATTATATCGGTGGCAAACGAGCAAGAGACTCACCTAGAGCAAGCGTTCCTCCGCCCATGGATACTCCCAGCCCTTGCAGAACCGCGGGTGCGTTGCCGACCTTTTTATTAATATCTCTACTTTATCACGAATAAACCTAAGATATGTGTTAATAAATTCACGTGTAACTAGTTAGGTGTTCTTACTTAGATATATTTTATAATAGTTTTATATTGGATATTATTCCGCTTGCTGTTGAGGCCCTACCGACTCGCCCCTCACGTTTACTACTTACAGTTCGATACCTTTACGCGCGAGTGGGACGAGCATGTTAATACATGAGATTTTTCATAGGCATAGGCATGTGCCATCCATGCTATCCTAATATAATCGTATTACAGATAACACTAATATGCCTTATGGGCGTGATCGGGTCGCGAATGGATGTATACGCTGTTATATACTCTGTGTGGTTGTTAGCACTGGTATCTATGCGTAGGAAGAAATTAGCTAACCTCTGGTCACCTTTTACATCCCTCATAACCCTAATAGTGCCCCTACAATATATGCTTGCTGTGGGATTTATGCCACTGTTCTGCATACAATATCCCTGGAAGGGAGACGATCAAGTGAGTGGAGATTTCTCTTAAATTATTAATGTATTTCATTATTTTGAGAGCCTCGTAGCTTAATGGTTTTAAAAGTGTACCATGAAGCGAGAGGTATCGAGTTCGAATCCCGGTCCGGACAAATAATTGTTGTCCGTTCGCGTAAAGAAAATAGTGAATCGTCGTTTATTTTAAATTAGCCAATCAAAATACTTGAAAGAACTTGACTTTCTCGTTTCTAGCATTTTAACTATCTAATTTGAAAAAATGATGACTCACTATTTTCTAAACGCGACGGACTATATGTAATAGGCTACCTACAGTTTTGGTTTGTGAGTCTTATCTATACACACTGAACTCTAGTCAGCCAATTACTATGATTTACCTTCTGTAATAATATTTACATTGTAGCAAATGAAACATGTTCGCAACTGGCTCTTCCTACCATACACAACGGAGCCACCGCACGCTGTTAAACTAATTTTTGATTTCTTCCTACTACTGTTTTCTACGCGGCAACTAAAAGTATTTCGATTAGAAAAGAAATATGGTGATGATTATCCCGGTGGTTCTAATAGTGAAGATATAGGACAGGACTGGGAGACTCCTACCTTTGTAAACCCTGTACCTGATTTTCTTGGATACGTCGGGTCAGTTTTCTCCCATACTCAGTTATATTCATTGATGAATGATAAATTTGGCCAATTTACACTACATAATTATAAATCATGCTGTGTTATTATAATGTATGAATTATATTATTGTAAATTTTCATTAAAATTCGTTCATTACTTTTGTTTGAAAGGCTAAGAAACGTCCACCCATCCATACAAAATTTTAAACTTTCGCGTTTATAATAGTAGGATTCTAAAATTATACTCGGAATCTCTATCTATATAAGGAACTAAAGAAGTACAATTGTAATATGTCTTATTTGAACAATTTTTAACTTAGAAAACATTTAATTAAAATTTATTTTTTTATACATAAAAATCTTAGCTATTTTTCGTTGTAAATGTATAAATCAAGAATGGGCTCACCTATCTAAACCAAATGTTTAGGCTCTGTTTGGACTATTTTGTAGATTTACGTGAAGTTTGCTTAAAATCGGTCGAGCGGTTATTCATTTATGACATTTTTTGTAACAAAGTCAATGATGCATGGATGATTTTTTTAGTTTACGGGGATTTTGGTGTCAAATTGAAACTTTATACGTAGCGTAGCGCGTACCGGTTCGCTAGTAATATATAGAAGTTGTTTTTAATAATTTGTATATTTATAGAACATGGCTGGATGTGATCAAACGAATGGTATTCCTTGGAATGCTTTGGGTGACGCTCGCAATAATGTTTATGACCGGAACTAATCGCGTAAATCTCTTCTCGATGGGATATCTTATTGGTTCATTCATTTTCCTCTGGCAAGGTACTGATTTCTACTTGCGACCGAAAGAAGCCATTCTTCAATGGTAAGTTTTTAGGTGACTTCTGTAACTTCCTAATCTCATGTTCCTGCTTGTAAATTACCACAATTTTTATAAAGTCGAAATTATTCAATGATTATATGTATTTTAAAGTTACATTGCATTTTAAAAAATTACATTGCATACTGAGAATGTCGTTGTGAAAATTTGATGGTGAAATATTTAATCTCTAAATAATAGATTTAAAGAGATTTTTCCTAATAAACAATATAAGTCAAGATTATAAAATCATAGGATAGACATATGTACACTGTCAATGTATAATTATTATATTACATTAATAAAGATTATTTAAAACAAACAAAAACTTACTATCACATACCACAAAATTTAACAGACAAGGTTGCATTAATTTACGAGAATAGGCCAACTATTAAACTAATTTTTTTAAATTGATTTTACAGGTGGTCGTGGTTAGTTCGGTACAACGTATGTGTAGTGGTGATTAAAGCAGTACTTCAGATACCAGGATGTTTGTTCAGTAAAGTAATGCAGGACAATGCGTGTTGGCTCGTACAACTTCTCGGTATCGGATGTGTGGACAAATTTGCGGGCGGGAATATAGCTCGTTTTATCAAGATGAGCTACGAAAAGGTCAGTTGCTGTTTATAGAAAGGTTTTCTGGAGACATCGAAACCAAATATCACATATATCACGGGGAATATTCAAAGGAGGTGTTTGTATGAATACCTGCAGCTGAATTTCATTGAAAATCGAGGCAGAATACAAAGTTTCATCGCCACGTTTTCATTTTATCACCTCGATGGTGGTCGTCCCACAACTGAGTGTTTTTAAGTTGTTTTGTGCCGCGCACCATCACTGTAGAATCAGTAAATTCCCCCTTATCTGAATATTTACAAACCAACACGACGGGGACCTTCAAGGAAAAAGCATACATATTACTTTAAGTCCGGCAACGCACCCGCGGCTCTGCAAAGGGTAGAAGTGTGCAGAAGACCGCTTACCCTAGGTGAGCCTTCTGCTCGTTCGCCAATATTGCCATTAAAACAAACACCTTCCTAAATTTAAGCGTAGGTAATCTGTTAAAAGTAGGTTTATTCTATGTAAATATTTATATTGTATACCTCATCATATTATGTCCCTCGAAATAAATTTCTATCATTCATCTTTTTATTGTTTTTAAAGTCGTTTAGTAAGAAAGTATTTTATAACATTGCCTTTTAAATAATCCACATGTCATATCATTAATATGTATGTGATATTAATTATAATTTATTAAATTTATATAGTAGGTATATTTTTAAAACTTTTTAATTTTCCTACATTAGGATTCTACGTGTTCTGTGCCACAAGAAGACATTGGTTTGGCCTGGGATGGCGTTTGCTTCGCATTTCTAATACTTCAACGAAGGTTGTTCCACAGCTATTACTTTTATCGGGTCATCGATGAAAGTAAAGCCACAACGGTTCTTGCATCCAGGTAATTCTGTATACATATAAGTATCTATCTTGAAATATTTAATTTTTTTATCATCAATATACTGCTAACTGAATGATTGTAGAGGTGCAGAATTAATTGAGGAACTACGGCAAAAACAGATGCTACTTCAAGAGGAGCAAGAAGTTAAGATATTAGAAAAGATAAAAGTGAAAATGGAGAGAATTAAAGCAAATCAAAAAAAGATCCAAGGTGCAATATCTAAAGAGCCCGCGCATCACGATTCAGGTACAGTTTTAATTGTTATATGTTGCTATCGCTAAAAAGTCATATATACAGATATACTTAATACATAAAGAAATAATAGACTTGTATAAGCCATGTAATTTATATTAATTTGTGTAAAATATTTGAATTCTGTAACGAAATGAAACGTATTTTTTGAAGTCTTGAAGGAAATATTAATTGGTTTTAAATATTTGAATCCAGTAACGAGCTAAAAAGTAGTTTTTGGGAATCGAAGTAGTGTAAACTATGTCGTATAGATAGTACGAAGGAACGAAAGTAGGAACGAATGAGGCTTAAAAGTGAAGTCTGCGCAAGCAAGCCCATGTGCAAGTTATTTGCCTTAATAGTACTTTATCAACACATGTGAAAATGGGCTGTGGGTAGCGAAAATGTTACGTATTAATACTATATGTGTCATCCAGTTTTATATTTAAGCGTTATATTTTCGTGTTTTATGGTTTTATATTATATTTTTTACCATGAACCAGTTTTTTTAAAATGTAATAGTACTTTTGCCTTATTTATGTATATTATTTTTTATTTTAAATTACGGGGTGCTATGTGGATGTTGTTGATCAAGTATTTTTTATTTTTATTTTTTATAGTATAGCGGACAACGGAGCAGGTGGGTCTCCCATATGGTAAGAGAACACCGCCGCCCATAGACAACCGCTCTACTATCCCAGCATTAGTCGTGTTGCCGGCTTTTTATGCCACTTAAGCGGCATTTTAAGGGCCTCCGATATCCTCATTCACTCAGCGAAGCGCAGTACAAATACCGTTTCACGTTGAGTATTCTGTGAG
>DWCF01005587.1:0-13928 GCA_018230265.1 Delias oraia
CCCGAACCGAGTGTAATAAACGAAGTGGAAAAAGTCGATACGAGAGATCCGATTGTGGGACGTAAGTAGCAATCAGTGCTATTCATTTTCAGTTACAAATAATACACTGGACGGTTTTTATTATTTAATCCAAATCTTTCCAATTCTGTACCAACAAATACGCAAAATAAATACCCAAGTTTAATTAAAATTGGTTTTGTATTTTGACTAATTTCTCTCATAAATCCTTCGAGATAAGTACTATGAGGCTTCATATACAAAATAACTTATTAAAAAACTCCTTGCTTGTTCAACCACCACGAAAAAATATGTCATTATATAAATGGTTTAGGGGCATGATTATATAAGTCAAAGACAAAGTATATCAAAGGATTTAGATATAAATGAAGTAAATCATCCTCCGCGTGTTTTACTATTACGAGCGCAAAAATTTGAATGCTTCGAGAAACCTCAACAAGCAAATTCGTCATATTTTCCTTTATAGGTTTGGTGGTACGCTTTGTAGTCGTCATAACCATTGATTGCCTGAACACAATCGCACGGAGTGCACGCATCGCTCACTTCACAAAGGCTTACGAAATCAATTAGATAAAAGAAACTCGAAATTGAAGATTTTTATACTATTTCAAATTGATAGATAAATTGAACAATTTTAAAATTGAATTAAAAGTATCGAATAACAACCTGCGTAGAAAACGTCACAGCATGAATTCACTCATCGAATATGTAAAATGTTAAAATATTCATTTTGCCAGTACTGGTTGCCGGAATTCATAGGTGACTATAGAACACACAAAACTACCGCTGGAGTAAACCTCACAGTATCAAAACAACTGTTACATTTGATTAAAATAAATAAAAAAATATCGCACTGTTAGGATTCACAATGCGGCAAGTGTTCTATTTGTGAGCATTCATGAATACTTCAAAATACTTTATTGATTTTATTTAAGTAAATATTATTACTATCATTTTATTAAAACTATTGCTGATCAATTAGTATATGAAATACTTATATTGGGAATACTTTTCTGCTTGCTAAAAATATACCATATAATTGTTCGTGCTACATAAAGCATGCGTATAGCTATTTAAGGTTTCAATAGGCTAAGAGAACTACATTTTTTGGTGTTGGTATCATAATTTTAAAAATAAGAAACAAAAGCTATCGAATTTCATTTAAAATAGTTTGCATATGTAATAAAGTATTGAGGCTATCGCAAATGATTTCAAACTTCTGTCGACTATGGGATGGGAACAATATAAAATGGAGTATCTGTTCCAAGCGGAAACTGAAACAGTATCGTGTTACAAATCGCACAGAAAATCCCGCCGTTTATTGGCTAGATTCCAATCGAGAAGTGATCATATCTGTCAATATTCTTCAAATGGGATGCGTTTAACTATGTGAGTACAGAGTAACAAAGCGCATAAAACCTATTTCCAGGGGTACGATAATCCTAAAAAATAATAAATGTTGGTCCAATCTAGTCTTTGTAACTGTGTCTAACAAGTTTTTATTTAATTAAAAGTGTTCAATGTTACCATTTCGTAATCAGCGAGAGATTTAATAATTGTAACGCTAAAGGCGTCTAAAACAACTTTCTAATTAATAAATACAGCCTTAAAATACCAAGAAGCCATACGAGTGAGGAAAATAAGACAGTAATCTTGATTGTCACCGGTTGACATGATGACACAAGTAACATGGTTTATTGGTAATTATAGCAAGTGGTTAAAGTTAACTTTGTGGCGTGCTCCGCTCGAGAAAATGTACATTTGTGGAGTTTGTAGTCGTGAAATGGATTCTAGTTTAAAACAGAAGGGGTACTTCTGAACGTAGTTAGGTGATATTGCACTCGTTATACTGTTGTGGTATGAGTTCCGTGCACATTATATGAACTGTCTACTTATATGAATCCACGTCCTCTTACATAGATTGTAATTGCAACATTCTAGAGTTTGCATTTATTTGTACGCCGCTTTAGCAAGAACAAATGTTATAGACAAACTTTAGATTTGACATTTAGCTGAATGTGACAAGCACAACTATGCGTTTTTATGTCTACGAAAACAAAAGATCTTTGTGATATCGTTATAAAAATGGAGCGCGGGTTGTTTTAATACTGAAACATTTCTGTGAACTACGACGGAAGGTTAATGCGTGATATTTTAAGCGATTTATACGCAGAGTGAACTACAATATCGCATGTTTTGGTGGAGTCACTGCACCGCTACCCCTATATTTACAACACTGTCGAGTTGTCAAGCTATGCGGTAACATTTGGTCGACATTTACATATAATTTCATATTCATATGGGAATTAGAAGGCAGGTGGATTGAGGTGGCATTTCATGTCTGTAACTTAGCGACTAAGCGACTTAATAACACATTTTTTGCTCGTTTTGTATAACTCGGTTTTTTATATACCATCAGCGGCAAACGAGCAGGATGCTCACCTAGGGCTAGTGGTCCTCCGCCCATGGACACCTCTGACCTTGCAGAGCCGCGGTTGCCTTGGCGGCCTTTAAGGAAAGTGTACGCTCTTTTCTTGAAGGTCCCCAAGGGTGGTTAATGTAATGTAATATAAGAACAAAGATGGAAATTTTCTTAAATGGGAGTTGTCAATTTAAATATATATTGTATTATTATCCAACTTTAATAATCCTTTATTCCTTCTTTTTCATGCTTTTTGAGATGGTAGTCTCACAAAACTCATATACTGGTAGAATAAATATTTTACTCTGAGCAAATAGATATTTGTCGCAAAACCATGGTTTACTACGGGTTTGGTAAAGAATTCTTGGCGATGTACACGCAGAATATTTATTTAGAAATTCCTTCACAGTCCTTAGTGATCGAGTTTTCTCGTAGTAAAAGTATATCGAGACGTTAAATAGCCAATGCGAATACTAAACTACTTTGTTGACAAACTTCTTAAACTGAAATCTACATTGCAAAATATTATTACGTCCAAACATTGTCCTAAATTATGAATAACCTGACATTGTAGGTATATAACTTATCCCACCTTGTGACTTACAGCTACTTTTAAAAATGATTTTCATAGCTCTGAATAGAACTTGTAACAAAAGTAGGTATACGTCCGCGCTGAAATTCCGCTTTAAAAATCTACGTCTTAGCGAAATGGGATGTATTCAAGACGGGGCTAAAATAAACTGCCTATAATACAAAAGTTGACGTGACGGGTATGAAGGCATACATCTAGGAGACAAGGCGTGCATTAGGCGAATTAAAAACTTCTCATACATTTCCATTTGTTTCTGAATTCAAAGGCCGCGCTGGTGCGAGGGAGCCGAATGGGAATAATGACGAAAGAGTTCAGATCAAATGTCTAAATAGGCCATCAAATGTAGCTTCAAAGGGCGAGAAATAAACACATACAAAGAACGCATTCGCGGCGCTACAAGGATGGCTGCGTGAGGGTAATTGAGACGATATATGGACTAATGTGATGAGTAAATCTGTATGTAGTGAGTTTTTGATTATTCGTATCGTTGTTTATACATTTTGATGTAATGCTTCATGCAAAACTCCTAATTATTATTAAATTCATAATTGTAGTTTATGTTTTCTAAAATAAATATGGGTATTAAGTTCAAGGCTTTTTTTATTTGAAAGATAGTAACCTTATAGTATATTATTTTTTATGTTAAGTAAAATTTAATAATAAGAACAAATATCTAAAGTTCCACTTGGACTATAAAAAACTTCGACCTACCAAATGATTCAAACACATTGAATAAAATTAAACCAATATACAAATACTTGTATCTAAACTATTTTGTAACTCACGAAATATCTCAATGTATACCACAGCGGCCGAACCTTTCAAAGCAAAAGCCTTATATTTGAAAACCGATGCCTAACGTAATAAATTTGTTTTCCCTGTACCTATTTGTGGTTAGACCTTAAGAGGTCTTTACCTTAGTACAGTATCATAGGATCAAGCAAGGTTATTTAATTGATTTTTGTTTATTTCATAATATTGTAAGATAAATAGAAATTAGCTATACATATGTCTTGTTGAGAATTTGTTTAATAAATACATTAATACATATTTCTAAATTTATTTGTATATTTAATTTTAAATCTAAGAGAAAACAAATTTTACTTATTTGGGATTGTGTTTATAGCTAATTTTTATACAATTTATTTAACATAACATTGCTCAAAACAAAATATGTCTACAAAGGAATCTATACAAAAATAACACATACAAACACACAATAGAGAAGCAAGCCGATAAACCACTTAAACAGCGTTAAAAGGCAGCAACGCAACCAACCAACAATGCGCGGACTGCGGCGTGGTTGTTCATGAGGGGCGGTGTTCTCTTACATCTTCTACTCTTATATCTTCTTAAAAAAACAATTTCACACCATCAAGTTTTTCTTTAACAAATCAATATATATATATCGTGGCTCCCTTTATCTATTTACATATATATATATCATAAAGAATTATTAGTTTTCTTCTATTTTTACATATGTACAAATATATAAAAATATCAATTCAATTATGACAATTAGTAGTCCGTAGTAATTGTACTACTTCTATTAAGAAATGTTGTATGTTATATTTTTATTGACATACTCTCAAGAATATGTGGTAAATATTTGTAATGTCTAAGAGTCCCTTTTGCAGGACAGTAAGGTTAGGATGTGGTTTTCCAAGGGGCTATTTGTTATGATTTCAAACGGTATCCTGTCAGATAAAATGGCTTTTGTGCTTTATTTTCTGTAGTGGATATTTCCCCCGATAAAAGTCGGTACATATTTTGTGATTAATGTTCGATTGGTTTGCGTTGGGTTAACAAATTTATTACAATTATTTCTGTTTACCATAAACCACATCCGTAATTATGTTAAAATGCTCTATAAGATTTATATTATTGTATATATATATTTTTTGCAATATTTCTAGGGCACCATTTCAATTATCCGAACTTGATTGTAATACGAACGTTATATTACGTTTCTATCTTTATGTTTTCCATTTACAGTCTCTTACGTCTGGGAATAATTAGGATGCGAGGGTTAATATTATTAAAGAATGAAAAGGTTACCATTACTACCTATATTAATTTCAATTCGAATTTCTTTTTTTAATCAATATTTACAAAATAAACACTCAAGCATTTCAGACATTAATTAGTTCTTTGTTAAATATATTCCTAATAGTTGCCTTTATCAATCATTAATAATTATACTTGGGTTTTGTGATTTATGACTTCCAAAAATACACGACATTTTTGTAATAAGCATTGTGAAATTGTTAAAATCCTTCCCCTGTGTTAGTTACCAACATGATTCTGAAATCACCGTTTATTCGCACCAAGTAAGTATGTGTTGTCACTTTGGTAATAAATTAAATAACCATAGATACTAAGTCCAAATTAAATTAAGGTATTTTATGTGTATGCAAACGCGAAATAAGTGATTAAGCATTTCCAACATGTGCTCGTTCCCTAAGGACTAATATGTTATGTAGTATAATTACTTTAGGTAAAACGGTGCGTCGGTTTAGGGTAAGATGAAGAAGAATTGCAGGTGAAAATGGCCGTCTATTGTGCTCTCCATCACTAGAAAATTTCATTTGCACTGCTTTACGCTAAAGTCACCCATGAGCCGTGTTAATTCGGTCTATTTTGGGATAACAAGCGAGGTAACAGCGGAGCATTATCGTAGCAAGTTTGCGGTGTAACTGCGTCCTGGACAGCGAAGCATTTAGAGCCAATTCCCTGCTGGCTTGTTGTATGAACAATTAAGTGTTCCAACCTGCCCGCGCGCGTTAAGAAACGTAATGAATGTTTAGCGTTGAGACTATACGCATTTGTTATAGCGATAGCAACAGATATCTCTGTCACTTGTTGAGTGTCCCCTCTAGATGCAATCTTTTATCGCATCCAAAAACATTTTGCACACTATATACTAAAGGTACATTGTAAATGCTCTTTCACCCGTGGTAGAGCCTTGCTGACGCGTTGATTGAGCTGGATCGTCCGAAGTGATACCACGGGCTTACAGAACACTCAGCATGTAACGGTACTTGTACTGTATTTTGCAGAGTGAGTTAAGATATCGGAGGCCATGTGGCGGTTGTTCATGTGCGTTCTCTTACCATATAGGAGACCCATCTGCTCCGTTGTCCGATATAGAATAAAATGTAAGTACACGACAATGTAGTTAAATATGATCTAGACACTTAATTAACGATAGTAAAAATATAATAAAATTACTTTTTCATGCGCATTGCGAAATCGCGTAGATTAATATAATGTTACTAAATTTGTAAAAAAATATATATTAATGATCTCAGGTATAAATATATTTTATAATAGATATCATAAATTTCAAAGCAGAACTCTCACTCATCAATTAGGGATTCCCCCTCTCGCGTTACTTACCTGAAATGATAAATAAAATGTTACGTAAAGGATAACGTTTTATCGGGCACAATAATATGTTTTCTAAGTCTGAACAAAGCCTTTCGTCGTAATGAGCATTGCGTGCCGCGTCAAACATGTAAGCAAACAATTTTGGTACGCCTGAGTAAATACGACTGCGAAATATCTTTGCTCAATGTGGGTTGTGTAGGTGGCTGTACCTCTCTCGGAATTGTGCTGAGCGTCATCATTTCAAAGCTTTTGTTGATAATGAAATACAAATACTAACCTAAGGTTAAAGACGGTGTAGCGGATTTTGTAAGGAAACCGTTGGGAATATTTACGGGAAAAAGTCGCTCCTCAATTTCAAAACGGTTGTTAGGAACGATAAACACATTATGCAATGTCTACAGAGAGATGAAAATGGACATTTAACGTGCGTAATTAGATATTAAACATGATTGTGTGGGATACAAATTACTTCTAATTATACGTGGCAGGGGAGGGTCAAACGATTGCTTACAAAAGCATATCGTAGTCTTATATACCTTACCTCTATATACTCTATATCTACCTACTCATTATAACATATATGATACTTGACAAAGTAGCTATTTATATTCGAGGTTTCACAAAAGTTAAATATTTTAGTAGGTATTTTCATGTAGGATATGCATTTAAACAATTCAAATTCTAATAATTGTAAAAAATCAAATAAAACGGTATTCGTAAATCTGCAAGTCAGCGTGGCCGAGACTTGCCAGTGTACAAACTCACAGCATTAGGCAACAAAACGTAGAATGCGCATATATTAACGTCTTGTCCCTTTGGCGAGGTATCTAGGAAGTTCGCCGTGGCTCGCGACGATTTACATTACTTCCGGAATAGCAAGGTTTTCGCCAAAATGCAGAATAAGTAACTGCCTAAGACGGCAGACACCAAATACTACCATGTCTCGAGTTCTAGTTGTTCTTCTAGTTGTTTGCATAAATAATGGAATTGAATACTTTTCCTAGTAAAATATACATATAATTTGCAAGCTTCTTTTTGATGATCACGATTGATAAAAATAATTTAAATCTTATACTTAAAAAATATATATAAAGTCTTTGTTTAAAAAACGTGTGATTTTTTAAGTTTTTTTTCAGTTTAAAAAAAACACACGTTTTTTAAAACTGCGTTGATTTATATTGTAACTTATCTGTTAGTTTAATCAACCACCACTAATTGTGTAGCTTCTTAAAATAGACATTGAAAATATGGACTACATAAGTAGAAAAACCAAAGCAAAAATATGCGCATTTTAGGTTACAAAGTTGAAAAGATCATAAAGTAAATTTTATTAGCTGAACCAAGGCTACGACTGTACGTAAACATTCGGAGAAAGCTAATTTGTTATAATAAAATTAGAATTTCACATTTCGTGCATCTAACAAAGCTTAAAAGTCTGGTAATAATATTAGCATGGTGAGCAGAGGTTAAATTCTCTCATTACGCTAACGAGGCAGAAGCACTATCTAATCACAGCTCAGTTGCCAAATTACGCGGCTCGCTGTTTAAATGTGAGCTTACTTTAATCTCATGAAGCGCTAGAAAATTTCACGACCAACTCTCGATAACAACCAAATCCAATTTCACCCTTTCTTAAAGTTTATACTTGTGTTATATCTCCCGTTGGAATAACATTTGTCCAAGAGTTTATAAAGATCCCAAGGCAATATGTTAACATTCACTTAACACCGTTTAGTAAAAGTATTTTCAACATGCATTTATTCAATGATAGAAGTTTTAAAATTAATAATTTTATGATTTTTGTGACTTTTCTAGTTGCTAATGCGAGATATTCATGTGATAAAAATGTAAAGTGTAAGAAATACACAATAAGCAGAGATTGCGGGTGTACCCACCGGCGATGCATTTATCCTTCGCCGTAAAACGTTGGGATAAGTTGTGTTACACAAGCTTTAAACCGAATTACGGCCACTCCGATCTGTTGGCTTTGCCTCCAAAATGTAATGATGCAATCTATGCTTCTTTTTCAAAGGTTATTTTTATAAAACATGAAAATTTAAGTAGCTTCATGAAGTTGCTATGAGCTTAGTTTTATTTGCTTTCCATCTCTTAAATCCGTAAAGTTGAAAACTGGTATGTAAACATTATAATTTCCAACTTCTGATTTATAACATAGAAAGCGATAAAACCCACACATATCAAAGAGTTCTTAGTAAAAGCTTCCTGGTTTCGTTTCCTCGATATATTGAACACGACAAAACAAATATTCGGCAACTTTTCCCGTATTTGCCCTTACAAAGTTGGTAAAGTCCTGATTCACGGGACCGTAGCATCTAACTTATCACTTAGCTGAAGCAAATTAATCCAAAATAGCGAACTAAGAACAAACATAGTGACCCAAAAGATTATTTGAGTCTACTTGTCCTTTATCATTACAAGCCTGATACGACCGTCATTTATTCCGCAAAGGGCCAAATTAAATTATCAGACGTGGTGTATCAGTGCCAGTGACTGTGATAAATGAAGCCATTAGTAACACGAGCTGTATTTTTTGGTTCATCCGGCAGCCGTAAACGGCATGGGGTCGTTGGTGATTCGAGTTCTGTGGACAATTTCATTAGGACGTGTTACATGCAGAGGTGATGTGGGAGACGCTAAGGGTAGAACCTAGTAGAACTATAACAGCGATGCACTAAATTTTAACTTTGCGCGACATTAGGCTCGCAACGAAATACCGTTAGAAAATAGGGTAAGACGAAATTAAAAGAAAAAGTGTCCACGGTGAACTATAAAAGTGTCCTATAAATTTCAGCAGAAAAGACGATGTGTGGATGCCGAGAGGGTCGTATATTTGAGATTCAGGTGCGTGTTTTGAATGTTTCCACGCTGCAATATGCAGATTTGGTATTCTTATATTTCTTCACTGATATGGAAATGACAAATGATATAAATGCTCCCGGTGGAACTGAATTCATCTTAACGCAGCTAAAGTTCTACTTACTTTCAAGATGTCGTACCGAATTCATTTCTGTATTAAATAACCAAGCTAAAAAGCTAAAAGGATCTGGCTTCATATAACTAGAAAGACATTTTTGTTTATTTTGCGACGTAAGGTGAAACGGCCTCTCATTTTTTGCCACTCATCGCACTCCCCCAGACGGCGACAGTTTGACTGGAGAGGTGTTGACATTTTTCATATTATATACTCTATCTCTCATTTAAATTGGTTTTAAAAAACCCTCATCATAATGAAAAATTATATTCTGAATAAAATTATGTTCTTACATTTCTTTTATAAGAAATACACGTTTGCATAGAGATATAATTTGCTTTTATGTTAATATGTAATGAATAAATTCAAAACTAGTGGACTGATTTATACAGCTTTGAATAGATTGTAGTTATCCTCATTTTCATCAAGCAAAACCGTTTATGTAAGAAGTAACATTATATGATATTTAACCTTAACATACTTAAAATCTTATAATCTTTCACTATCTATTTTAAGTAACAAAAATAGCGAAGAATTTGTAACTGTTCTGGAAAAGATTTCTATTTGACGTCAGTTGCTGAGATTTATTAGGACTTGTTTAAGTACTTTAAGCAAAAAAGTGTTTACATCGTTTTCACTTTTAGTTAGGTACACGTAGATCTCCGTGAATTTTATTAAAACATTGTGAAGAAATCAAGGATTTTATACAATTGTCAGTTCTTGAAGGGCAAAAAACCTAAAAAATGTTTCAGCATCAAGATTTTTTCTGCAAACGTTAAGGTAGGTGTTTTTTTTTAATGTTACTACTTCTGTGAATACACAGCTATCAAATAATTTTAATCATCATCATCAGCCTATTCAAGTCCACTGCTGGACTTAGGCCTCCCCCAAAGATACGATAATTTTAATAAGTATTTATATTTATAATTTCCGTCGTTATTCATTTACAGTTTACGGTTGAATTGCATTTGTACAAATAAATTTAAAGCATATCATTGTATTTGTTAGTTACTTAATAATCATCTCACCTTGACTCTATTTAATCCTCGAGTAGTTTTCAATACATGAATATAATTAGTCATAGTTAAATGGAGACAGAGTTATATGGGGAAAATATAGTATTTAACAAACCTCAATAAACCACAGTATTAAACGTGGCAGGAACCATAATAGGACAGTTGAAAAACAAAGTGGAAGTAAATAAACATGAAACACGAACACTTAAGAGCATTTTCATTAAGGGGCTACAAAGTTGCATGTTTGTACCGTCCGCGTAGACGATTACTTCCCCGGAAAAACTAATTAAGGTTGACAGAGGGCGCTAGCATCTCGCAAGCAAAGATTTCTTTAATTTTATGCGGTGTGTCAACTGTGATTTATTAATTATTATGTTAATTTACTGTGTAACTTGTTTTCTCTATGATTGCAATAAGTTTTAATAAAAATTAACTTAAAATGCACAGTATATACTAAATATTGGCGTTTTTTATTTTATTTTACAATTTATGGCAAAACTACAAAATAGTTCAATACGACTAGCAACGACTATTCTGTCTTTTGTATTACACAATATACCATTTATATTTTAATAGTTAATGAATAGGATTTTATTAATTTAATCTAGACACTTAATCTTAATCTAGACACTTCACTGGAGGGTGGGCAGCAGAGCCCTTTCGAGTACAGCAGATGTTCTGCGATCACCAACCCACATGCCAAGAGTGGTGATTAAGGCATAATAACCTCCGATGACAAAAACAAAAAACGTACGGCCCCTAGTCCCCAGCAGTACCACTTTGGAGAAGAAAGGTTCTCGAGTGGCAACCGCGTACCTGAAAACGCAGAGTGGGACGTCCCGCCACGCGATGGAAAGATGATCTCACGAAGATCGCGGGCAACCGCTGGACCCAGATTGCTCAAGATTGTAACAGGTGGGCGTCTTTGGGGGAGACCTAGGTTAAGCAGTGGACTTGAATAGGCTGTTGATGATGATGATGAATGGAATCTATGAATTTTGACATTTGCTTTTATATCATTTTAATATAAGGAATCATAAAAGGATATATCATAAACTACCCATATTATAAACGTATTTTATTATTTTTCGTTGTAGGTTCTATAATTAACATTATCATACAAGTTGTTGAAGCTGAAAGGTTGTAAAAGGCCCTTAAAACATTATATTTATATTGTAATAATATTGTATGGCCGCGTGTTTGAGGTTCGGTCATTTGCCAGGGGAAGACTCCCAGAAGTCCCACGGGGCATTCCCGGAAACTTTCATGACAGCTCAAGCTCCTCGTAACATTTCGAAACCGACACGATTATCATACTACTGATCCGTATAGCTTTAAAATCTGTTAAATTATTTAATAATTGAAGTGAATAGATTTAATTTTTTTTTAATGTTTCAATCATTTTTTTTAGGTTTAATGTAAATTTATTTTATTTAAACCATCACATAAAAAGAGATAATTTCAAATTGTTTGTATGGCTAGTATTCTCACGAAAGTCGATTTAATATGTATACTGTTACTAGTTCAATACTTGAAAGAAAGATCTCGTTCCTATACATAAAAGGCCGGCAATGCATCCGCGTCCTTGCTAAAGCTGAGGATGTCCATAAACGGAGGAACGCTTATCCTAGGTGATCCTCCAGCTCATTTGCCACTGTTTTCATAAAAAAATATTTTTTATCACTTAATCTTATCAATTTTCAACAAAATAAAGATATATCAAATAATTAAATAATAAAGAAGTTTTTTATACTCTTAAATGTTACCTAAAAGTAATGGCACATAGTGAAACTTTAAACAAAATCATAGAAAACAGCTATACTATGAAACATCACCCGTGGAAGAGCTATGCTGACGCACTGATTGTGCAAGCTCGTTCGAAGTGATACTACAGGCTCACAGAATACTCAGCGTGAAACGGTACTTGTACAGTGTTTCGCAGAGTGACTGAGGATATCGAAAGCTCTTAAAAGTGCTGCTTAAGCGGCGTAAAAAGCCGGCAACACAACCAACGCGCGGACTATGGTGCGGGTGTTCATGGGCGGCGCTGTTCACTTACCATATAGGAGACCTACCTGCTCCGTTGTCCGCTATACTATAAAAAAACATAATATAAAGCTAAAAAAACATCAGTATTTCTAAAAGTTATCGGGTAATATCAGTCGACGCAACACTTTAATTAAAATCTCATTTTTCATTTTCTCAAAACATGATCTGATTGAAAGTTTCGTAAATTAATTGAGAAAAAAAATATTTATCGAGGTCAATTAATTGCGGAATCTTTTCACAAACCTCACTTTAATTATGTAGTTTAAGATTTCATCTTCAAATATGATGAAATCCTTTTCAACAATTTGTTTTTAAGACAAATATAAAGAATATAACATTTATTATTTGCTAGAGTGATGTTTTTAAAGATTTTATTAGAATAACAGAAGAATTGCGTACAAAATATTTAAAACTGTCAAAATACAGAAGAAACTTATAATTAAATTGTCTTTCAAGGAACTTTTTAAATAGTATCTTTTTAAATTTCGTTTTTTTTATTTTTATTTAATATTTAGAGTAACAAAGCATTCCCTAACAATAAAGTTGATTATGATGTGGTTATGAACGTTTTTATATCTACAGCTGAAAATTTTACATCGCCTGAAGATATATCCAGAAGAAATTCTACACAAATTTACACTTTCAAAACATATAAAATATATAATATTTACTGAATTCTAATGGTTGTTTAAGGACATCGCATTCGTCATAGACATTTGCTTCTTAACGCAGAATGCCCTAAATATATTTACATATTGAATCGGTATTAACGAGTTTATAATTGTAATTTATAATATTTAAATCACTAAAATTTTCCGTTTAATTAAATTAAGCTTTTAATATCTACATCTACGTAACTCTTTATGACTTTTTTATTCATTGTTGCATCATTGTGGAATTGAATGTAAGTTGAGAAATAAACAAATATTATTTAACTTTAAACGTAGACATTCTCCAATTCCATTACTGAGGATCGCAGTAAAACACTTTTATTACTTGAGCGTTGATGAAAATAGGCTTTTTTATTGATTTTAAATCACCGTTTTAAAAGTATTTAAAGCTGTATTTAACATAAAAAGTTTAATTTACGTAAGGGGATTTTTGTTAAAATTGCATCTTTTATTTTTGCTATGGCACAAAAGCCGTGTGTTTAATAGAATATATATACAAAAACCACACGTTTTATTTAACTATATTTGTTTTAACTATTTTACAATTAAAATAATTTTCTGACAAAGAAAACGTATGTTTTACGTAGTTATTTATTGCTAGAATACAACTATTTGTATTCGGTTAAAATTAACAGGCAAAATATAAAAAAAACAACCTAACGGAATTTTCAAACGTAAATTATATTGATTTAATTTATAAAAAATTAAATAATTCATGGTTTATATGACGATATCAGTCTACCGGAAAATATGTTCTTACAGAAAATATATCATTTTG